>JAIUZE010026695.1:0-14439 GCA_022085475.1 Heliosperma pusillum | reverse complement strand
GTCTACTCGACCTCCTAGGTTCCAAAGGAATATTAACCGCAGCCGATGATGAAGGAACAGTTTCCTCCATTCGTTGCTCGGTTGTTGGTTCTTGAATCTCTGACAGATCGAAGGTTCCATTACTTGTCCTATTCTCGAGAACAGGTTTTTCATGGATGAACAGGTTGCTTGCTTGGATGGTTTTTGCTTGACATTTTGGGTTCGGGTGTGAGCTAGCGGGCGTTGTCCCTGGATTAAAACACCTCTAGACGATTTTAGCTTGTTTGCTAAACACTTTTACTTGTTAACGTTTTGGAGAGACTTCGTCTCTTGATGTAGTATAATTCGTACTTTAGTTTGTAATATTTGACACTCCTCGTATTCTTTCCTTGCATGTATAAAGGTTTTTAAAACTTCATATTTCTGCTATATAATTCACATGCTTGTTATGTTTTATTTTTCCGCATTCGCGAGGGTTGTCACAGCCAACTTAAATATAACAGTTTATATTTAGTTTAGACCAACATTATATACATTGATTTAATATAACATTTTATATTCAATTACCAGCTAACATTGTTTAATCGTTATTAAATAATCGTATCATCATCACATTGACTAACCTTTTAGTCAAATACATTGACTAACCTTTTAGTCATTTAATAAGGCATCAATATGATTATTTTCTCAAATAATCACATCTCTAAAACACATCCTTTAGGTGTGACTTTTAGGGATCAGTGATCACCGCCATTGTATGACAATAACGTCAAACCTATTAGCAAGCCAACCGTTATCGATAAACGTTAATCAAATGATATAATACAAAGTATACCTGCGTGACCTTAGCTGTTATCACACTAACTGTGGAGGAAACTAGCTCCAACAATTTCCCACTTGTCCTTACAAGTGTATGTGCGATAACCGATTCTCATATCCTTAAATTTCTCCCACTCAATGTAAAACAATTTGCAAAGTCCGCATTCACAAAGGTCGTATTTTACAAGTGATCATTATCAAGAGTGGTTTTTCCGACTAGAGAGTAACTCAACTGATAAACGAATCATTATTCGAGCATGGCCATGCATTTCAGTTACTACTCCTCGAGTGGCCCTGAGAAATAACAAAACCTGATAAAGGGTTGGATATTTTCCTCAACTCAAATCCTGCAGATGTAAGCACAGTATGAAATGACCCAGTAAAAATCTGCTTGGCCTCCTGTTACGGTCGACCGTGAGAAAGAAACCAAAGTCACCCAAAAACTGCCTTAATCTCAAGAGACAGTCGATAGTCAAAAGAATCGACTCTAGGAATACTATGGACGTCCTATCCACGACCTGGCACCGAATGTTGTTAAACATTTAGGACTCCATAACGTCGTCACGAATTACAATGTCCTACGAGGTATCCTTATAACTCGTATTTGTGATCGATCAGTCAACAGTTTGACTTATGGCTCGTTGAACCCACCATCAATCGACTCAACAATATAATAGCCAGAGTTATCAGCTCATGTAGGCGATTACGGACCAAAACACATATAATGTTATTCAGTTCACTTTGTGGTGTTCAATGTTGTCCATACAATCCACATGAAAAACAAAATATGAAAACAATACGATGAAGTTATTATTAGTATATGAAAAAGATGTATCTAATTCATACAAACAGCTAATACAACTCAGGAACACGTTTAATTCCCATGGAAGTAACGTGCCCTTCATGCTTATCATGTCTTAACGGTTTAGTGAGAGGATCTGCTATGTTATCATCCGTAGCAATCTTGTTTATCACTATCTCCTTTTGCTCCACGTAATCTCTGATCATGTGAGCCTCCCGAAGTACATGTCTAGATTTGTTGCTAGACTTAGGCTCCTTAGCCTGGAAGATGGCACCTCTATTATCACAATAGATGGTGATCGGGTCATTCGAACTAGCAACTATGGCAAGTCCTTGTAAGAATTGACGCATCCATATAGCTTCCTTTGCAGGCTCTGAAGCGGCATAGTACTCGGACTCAGTCGTATAATCTGCTATAACACTCTGCTTGGAGCTTTTCCAGCTGATCGCAGCGCCATTAAGAGTAAATACGAATCCAGACTGAGATTTCGAGTAATCCCGATCCGTTTGGAAGCTAGCATCTGCGTAACCGGTTGCGCAAAGCTCAATCTCTCCTCCATAAGTCAATACCCAATCCTTAGTCCTCCGTAGTACTTAAGGATATTTTTAACAGCCATCCAGTGTGTTTCACCTGGATTGCCTTGGTACCGACTGGTCATACTCAAAGCAAATGCCACGTCTGGACGTGTGCATATCATGGCATACATGATCGATCCTATAGCTGACGCATAAGGAATTCGACTCATGCGCTCGACCTCTTCAGATGTCTTGGGTGCCTGAGCTTTACTCAAATGCATCCTAGACGTCATTGGAAGATACCCCTTCTTGGAGTTGGTCATGCTGAACCTTTCAAGAATCTTATCTATGTAAGACTCCTGACTAAGTGATAACATCCATCGTGATCTATCTCTGTAGATACAGATTCCCAATATGCGCTGTGCCTCGCCCAGATCTTTCATCTGGAAATGGTTCTTTAACCATACCTTAACCGAAGATAAGAGAGGAATATCATTCCCTATCAAGAGTATGCCATCGACATACAATATCAAGAAAACGATTTTACTCCCACTCGACTCGACATATAAGCATGGTTCCTCAACTGATCGAGTGAAACCATTTGCTTTTATGACCTGGTCGAAACGATAATTCCAACTCCGAGAAGCTTGCTTAAGTCCATAAATCGAACGCTTAAGCTTGAAAACTTTCTTAGGATTCTGAGGGTCAATGAAACCTTCGGGTTGTACCATGTACAACTCCTCCTCCAAATAACCGTTTAAGAAGGCGGTTTTCACGTCCATCTGCCAAATTTCATAGTCATGAAAAGCGGCAATCGCTAAGATTATCCGAATGGAACGCAGCATGACTACGGGTGCAAAAATTTCATCATAATGCAATCCGTGCACTTGAGTGAAACCTTTTGCCACTAATCGTGCCTTATAGGTGTCTGGTTGTCCCCCTAGGGAATGCTTTATCATGTAAAGCCATTTGCACTGAAGAGGCCGAACCTTATCAGGCAAATCAACCAGATCCCATACGTCATTCTCATACATAGAGTCCATCTCGGATTGCATGGCCTCAAGCCATAGCTTTGAATCGGAACAGGTCATGGCTCCTTTATAGCTAGCGGGTTCGTTACTCTCTAGGAGCAAAACATCGTCTCTATCGTTCTCCTCGACCATACGAATGTATCTGTCTGGAGGTATGGAGACTCTACCCGACCTTCTAGGTTCCTCAGGAATATTTACTGCAGCATAAGATAAAGGAACATCTTCCTCCATCGGTTGCTCGATTATTGGTTCTTGAATCTCCGACAGATCGAAGGTTCTATCACTCGTCTTGTTCTCGAGAAATTCATTCTCTAGAAACTTCGCACTAGCCGCAACAAAAACACGTTGTTCGGTAGGCGAATAAAAGTAATGACCAAACATTCCTTTTGGATAACCAATAAAGTATGTCTTGACCGATCGCGGGCCGAGCTTATCCTCGTGTCTCCACTTGACATAAGCCTCGCAGCCCCAAACCCGAATAAAGGACAAGTTAGGGACTGTTCCCTTCCACATTTCAAATGGAGTCTTGTCAACAGCTTTAGACGGACTTCGGTTAAGTATAAGAGCAGCTGACAAAAGAGCATAGCCCCACAATGAATCAGGCACTACCGTGTGACTCATCATGGATCGAACCATATCAAGTAATGTTTGATTTCTCCGTTCGGACACACCATTTAATTGAGGTGTTCCAGGTGGAGTTAACTGTAGTACTACACCACAGTTTTTAAGGTGTTGATCAAACTCATTCGAAAGATATTCGCCACCACGATCTGAACGTAGTGCTTTAATCTTTCTACCCAGCTGGTTTTCAACCTTATTCTGGTATTCTTTGAACTTATCAAAGGACTCACTTTTGTGCTTCATTAAGTAGACATATCCATATCTACTCAAATCGTCCGTGAAAGTGATAAAATATCTATAGCCATCTCTAGCGTTGATTGACATAGGTCCACACACATCAGTATCTATGAGTCCTAATAGGTCAGCAGCGCGCATTCCAACACCTTTGAAGGAAATTCGAGTCATTTTGCCTATGAGACATGATTCACACGTGCCAAATGATGCATAGTCAAATGGAGAGATAGTCCCATTGTCAATGAGCTTCTTCACGCGTTTTTCATTTATGTGTCCCATACGGCAATGCCATAGATAGGTTTGATCTTTGTCACCAACCTTTACCTTTTTATTACTCACATGCAATATATCTGTGGTTTGATCTAAAACATAAATCTCATTCATGGAAACTGCTTTACCATAAATCATTTCGTTAAAGGAGAAAATACAGCTATTATCCTTTATTACAAATGAAAAATCGTTCTTATCGAGTACGGAAACAGAAATAATGTTTTTAGATAAACTGGGTACATAGTAACAGTTATTTAAAAATAACTCAAATCCACTTGGGAGTTGATTACATATGTTCCCACTGAAACGGCAGCTACTCTTGCTCCATTCCCCACTCGCAGGTCCACATCACCCTTTTCGAGAGTTTTGATGTTTCTTAGGCCCTGCAAATGATTACACAGATGAGAACCACAACCAGTATCAAGTACCCAAGTTCCGAAACTTGCATGGTTAATCTCAATCATATGAATAAAAGAAGACATACCAACAGGAGTGACGCGGCCTGCTTTTACGTCTTCAGCATACACGGGACAGTTCCGCCTCCAATGCCCAGTCTTGTGGCAATGGTGGCACTCCATGTTTTCTTTGCTCTTTGTCTTGCCTTGTGAGCTACTGCTAGTCTCACCAGGCCCACTCTTGCCCTTTCCTGGCTTCTTAAACTTCGGCTTCCCTACAGCTAGGTCGGCCTGAGCCTTACCCTTACCCTTACCCTTGTTTGCAATCATGAGAACGTCCTGCTTCAGGCTCCCACTCAATTTCAGATCCTTCTCAGTCTGTATGAGAAGTGAGTGTAGCTGATGAGGATTTCTCTTCAAATCATTCATATAGTAATTTGCCCTGAATTGGGCAAAACCATCATGAAGTGAATGAAGCATGCGGTCAATGACCACGCTCTCTTTGATTTTGCAATCAAGTGCCTCCAGTTTTTCGAGATTCTCGATCATATCGAGAATGTGTGGGCTAACCGGTTGGCCCTTCTGAGTTTCGCTTCAAAGAAGCGAGTGGTAAGCTCATACATAACGATCTGCGGTGCTTTTGAGAACTCGTTAGTGAGCGTGGTGAAAATCTTGTTTGCACCTTGGGCAATGAATCGTCTTTGCAAATTGGATTCCATTGAAAAGATGAGTACGTTCTTTATCGCACCCGCCTCCATTACGAAATCACTATAAGCAAGTGATTCATTTGCTCCTACATTGGGGCCTGGGTTAGGCGGTAGTGGCTCAGTCAAGTACTTGAGCTTACCGTCAGCTATGGCAGCATTCCGTAATGAAGCCTCCCAGTCCGCAAAGTTGGACCCGTTATTTTTCAGTCGCGTGTACTGATTCATATTGTCCATGAACATCTTAAGCCAGGATTCGCGTGCGAGCGTGGCACTTGGCATAGGGGCATCAGCATGTCCAGCCATTTGTTATAACATTTTATCGATATAAATGAATGCTACACTGCGAGAAAGAAGATAAAACATAATAAGCATTTTCATCGTTTTAATTAAGTCTAATGCAAAATCGATTAATGCGAAGACTCTTGCATTTATACAATTGACCTCCCTCAAGTATTATATAAATGATCCCAAGACTCAATTTTTGTAAATTGATAAGCCAACTTCTTGGCTAATTCTACTTTTAGAATTCCTGGTCGATAAATTTCTGTAAATTCTATCTTTAGTCCATCATAATCACGAGATATTACTCGGACTATAATGTTGAGGTAAAATAGGTCAACACATACTACTTACCCAACGTAGAAGGGGTCATATGGAGAGTAAGGTCCTATATGCCTACCGACGAAGAAGGGAGTCATAGCAGTTTTCCCTATAAAGACTAATCTCAATTTTGGGTTTTAGAGGAAGGTCCATCAGCTTTAATTTTATTCATTTAAGTGAACGAATGATCTAGCATTAAGAGAATGAATAATTTAAGATGATAGCTTTTAGAATTTTGAGTGACATCTGGATGTCCATGATAATTAACATACAATCTATATGAGTCAATTTTCATGCAATTAAGTAGTAGTAGGTGGTTTGGTTTAGGCGGAATATGATGCAACAACTATTATCCAAAAGAAAAACAATAAGAACGGAAAAATGAAAAACAAAGTAAAAAGTCCTATTGTGGCCTATCCTATCAAAATAGAATAAGAATACACTTTGGAATCCATCCTTATTGACCCTAGAAGCTTGACTTCATGTTCCATCTTGGTCCATGTAGCGGGAGTGAGCTATCCGATCTCCATCTTTGGTCTTCTCAAAAATACAATTTTAAAATTACAAAATATAAACCTATTTACATTCTAATTTAAAAATTATAATTAAAGATTACAAAGGGGAGATTCGAGATCTCAAAATACATCCAAGACCATGTTACCATCATTACGATAACACAATCTACTAAGGCCACACTAAGCAATACAAATGACAACCTCTTGTAAAATACCAAAATAATCCATTCATCCATTCAACAAAATAAAAAAGCATCAACAAAATAAATTAAACATTCAAAACATAATTCGTTAATTATGATGATTAATTTATCCAAACCACCTTTAAAATGATCAAAATTATGTGACAATTTCTTAATTGTACACAACAATTTTAATCAACCGTAATCCAATTTAATTCATATTATAGGGTATAACATAAATTAAATTCAACATTACTTTAAACCTTTTTAAAATAATAGGGTATATATCATTGTGAACTTTTTCACAACAATAATGAACATACATTATCATTGTGAACTTTTTCACAACAATAATCAACAATAAAATTTTGTACCCGTGAACAGTAGCAGATACAAATTTTTTTTTTTTTTCTCGGTTTTAAAAAAAAACAAACACAAAAACATACAAATTAATCTTATTAATTTGATCATGCTAATAAAACTAGATCGGTACAAACATTCAACATCTAATCATTATTAAACATTGATACAAACTAGATGATTCAAATTAACCTTTTAAAATGAATATCTAAATCATGATTAATCGATTATCAAATTACTCAACTAATCATAGTTATTTTGTATATTCATATCGAAAAATTAGCACAATGAATGTTCTTTAACATCCAAAACAAATTCCTTTTACATTTCAATTTAATCCTCATTAAATCAAAATATCAACAAATTCATTATATTATTATCTTAACCAATTAAAACAACAACATATATGAATCAAAAAGAAAGGAAAAACAAGGCAAAAAAAAATTTTCCTTCACGGTTAAACAGTGCCGTGAACAGTACCAAAATTTTTTTTTTTTCAGGCCGTGAACAGTACCCAAAAAAAAAAACAAACCCTAATTTTTTTTTTCTTCTTTCAGCTGAAACAAAAAAACAAAAAAAAAACAAAACAAAAATTTGTAATCTTATATTTTATCAAATATGAAAACATATAAAATAATTTCATAGCCAAATGCTCAGATAACACTTGTGGGAAATAACGGTTTACATCCCTTTAAAAATTTCGGATTATAATGAAATTATAACTATATGAGTTTCTAGTCATAAATGAAATTGCATAATATAAACAAAAGATTAAGAAATAACCTTCGGTCCTAGATAAAGGCCTAAGAACAAATACCAAAGTAGGTATACTCCTAATCGTTACACCCAAGATGGTTCAAGAAATGCCTTCGTCGTGCTAGAACGAATACCCAAAATTACTTCTAATTTTGTGTGTATATTGATGATGAATATGAAGATGAATAAGAGAGTTCAAAAATCAGAATTTTTCTTCTCCTTTTTCTTTTGTGTGTGCCGTGAGATTGAGTAGCCAATTAGGGTTTTTTTCACCTCTTCATACTCCCTCCTTGTTCCGTGTAAAAAAAGAAAAGAAAGGGAAACCTAGTTTCCTTATTTAACTCAACCTCTAATTGGTAATTGGCATCTCATTTATTATATACATAATATAATATGTATTCATTATTACTAGTAATGGACTGTTAGATAAACCGAGTAATGCCGGACCAATACACTATAATAATATCGTGTAATACATATCCGCCAACTTAAATATAACAGTTTATATTTAGTTTAGACCAACATTATATACATTGATTTAATATAACATTTTATATTCAATTACCAGCTAACATTGTTTAATCGTTATTAAATAATCGTATCATCATCACATTGACTAACCTTTTAGTCAAGTACATCGACTAACCTTTTAGTCATTTAATAAGGCATCAATATGATTATTTTCTCAAATAATCACATCTCTCAAACACATCCTTTAGGTGTGACTTTTAGGGATCAGTTGATCACCGCCATCTGTATGACAATAACGTCAAACTTATCTAGCAAGTTAACCGTTATCGATAAACGTTAATCAACTGATTATAATACAAAGTATACCCTGTGAACCTTAGCTGTTATCACACTAACTGTGGAGGACACTAGCTCCAACACAATCTGGCTTTGTAGACATTATTATGTCCATATATGCCGATTTTGATCTTGTAGATCCACTTGCACTGAAGAGGTCGTACCTTCTCAGGTAAGTCTACCAAGTCCCATACTTGATTTTCGCGCATTGAATCCATTTCGGATTGCATGGCCTCGAGCCAATGCGAGGAGTCAGGACTAGAAACGGCCGACTTGTAGGTGGTGAGTTCATCACTTTTAAAAAGTAACAAATCTCCATCTTCCTCGATACATCTGAGGTAACGATCAGGTTGATGAACAATTCTACTTGACGTTCTAGAAACAACAACCGTTTCAGACGAGGAGGGAACGTTTTCCTCTACATCATTCTCGTTTTGTGGCTCTTGAACTTCATCAAGTTCAAACTTTCTCCCACTTTGTCTATTAGAAATAATATTGTTTTCTAGAAAGACAGCATCACGAGACACAAACACTTTGTCCTCGTGACGGTTGTAGAAGTAATAACCACGTGTTTCCTTAGGATACCCTACAAAAAGACATTTGTTGAGGTGTTCCAGGAGGAGTCCATTGTGATACTATGCCACAACTTTTTAGATGTGAATCAAATTCATTATTTAGATATTCACCACCACGATCGGATCGAGTGTTTTTATCTTCTTATTCAATTGGTTTTCTACATCATGTTGAAACTCTTTGAACTTTTCAAAAGCTTCACTCTTATGCCTCATTAAGTAGACATATCCATATCTACTCAAGTCGTCGGTAAAGGTAATGAAATAGTTATAACCACCTCTAGCTTGGAGAGTCATTGGGCCACATACATCCGTATGTACAAGGCCTAATACCTCACTTGCTAGTGTTCCTTTTCCCGTAAAAGGAGCACGAGTCATCTTGCCTAAAAGGTAAGATTCGCATACACCATAAGATTCGTAATCAAATGGTTTGAGAAGTTTCGTTGAAACAAGTCTCTTTATGCTTCGTTCGTTTATATGACCTAAACGACGATGCCAAAGGTATGATTGATTAGTTTCACCTAATTTGAGCTTCTTACTCTCTACATGATATACTCCATTAACATTATCTAGAACATAAATACCTCCAATAGAGACGGCTTTACCATAAAACACATCATTAAAAGAAAACGAACAACTGTTGTTCTTGATTACAAAAGAGAAACCCTCCGCGTCAAGCACAGATATGGAGATAATGTTCTTGGCCGAGGAGGGTAGAAAATAACAATTATTTAGATACAATTCAAGACCACTAGCTAAGGTGAGTACATAAGTTCCTACGGAAACGGCGGCTACTCTTGTTCCATTCCTCATGCGTAGGTCTACATCACCCTTGGCTAGTGCTCGCACGTCCTTCAGCCCCTCTAAATGATTACAAAGGTGAGAACCACATCCGGTATCAAATACCCAAGTAGAAGTGCAAGCATTGTTAATATCTATCATATAGAGAGAAGAAAGGATTATACCTGATGGTGTCACACATCCATCCTTCTTATCCTTCAAGTACTTGGGACAATTGCGTTTCCAATGTCCCTTGCCTTTATAATAAAAGCATTCGGTGTGACAACCCTCGCGAATACGGAAATAAAACATAACAAGCATGTGATTTATATAGCGGATAATACGGTGTTTTTAAAACGTTTTACATGCCAAGATAAGAATACGAGGAATGTCAAATAAATACAAACTAAAATAGAATATACTACAAAGAGACGAAGTCTCTCAAAATGTTATCAGATATCAAAGTTATTTAGCAACTAGCTAAGAAACGTCTAGGGGTGAATCGTCAAGGCCAACGCCCGCTAACTCACACCCGAACCCAAAATACAACAAGCAAAATCCATCCAAGCAAGCATCATGTTCATCCATGAAAAACATGAAGGCCACAGTCAGTGGGGAGTAACTCCGGGTTCTCCCAGCCATATCACAAATAACATACTTAAACGGAAATACATGAGTAGAAGCATGCATATAAATATACATGTGAATTACGAGAAGTATAAATAGGCATTTCAATACATAAGGATATAGGTACATGAAGTATAAAACGGTAACCATTATATTATAGATAGACTCGGGGAAGACACTCTTAGGCAACCATACACTCACTAGGGATTGCATCTCACCGTTAGCGACATAAGCATGATAAGATTAAGACTCGACAAACAAAACACGCCAAGTTATCCAAAGATCACAAATAATCAATCATATAATCATCCATCCAAACGTACGAATACGTTGACAACATCTCTCACGGTAAATGACACGCACTAGCACCGTGTACATGGCTAGTATGATTAAAATCGTATCCACGGGATAAACATTTCCCTGAACGCATACACGATTAACATTTCGTATATGTAGACTAATTTTCTTCTGGTAGAACGACGATAATAATATGTTCCTAGTCTAAACTTGGCCAGACTCTCGGAGTCACATTTTCCGATTCGACATGCGATAAACATTTCGCATCCAAGACTCGGTCTTACATAGAAGCCGAGTACCCCAAATTCGTTCAACCTTCACGAAAGAGGCGGAAAAGAGCACAAGCATCATAACAAGTGGTACGCTACATGCAATGACACCACCTCGCAAGTATACAACATTTGACGGCTGGGTCGATCAATGCAAAGCGTTCGCCTCCCAACAACGTCGTCATATGCCCACTAAAACATGCAATTAAGCAGTAAGGATACACTCCTCATTTCGACATTCCAGCCTTACGAGCGAGGAGGTAGCCGGGGGAATGAGAGTACATAGCACTTAACATTTAGTGCTCAAATCATAACATATGTAAAACCGACTCAAAGTGGGATATATAAAAAACCGTCACAAAACATGCGATACAAACGAATGGAATATCATATATTCTAAACATGAATATTTAAAGTCATTACGTAAATTTATACGATAAACGAACCATGCGAATTATTATAAATGAAAACATAAGAAAGAATAGCAAGGGAATTGGCAGCGTGTGCCAGCCAGTCAGGTGGACTGGCTGCCGGCTACCCGGCTGGTACCATATTAACCTTTGAAAAACATCAAAATATTAGCATGATCCAGCCGGTCAAATGGACCGGTTGCCGGTTACCCGGCTGGATCCTATGTCATACGAGAAAATGAAGGAAATATAGGGTGTGTCTCAGCCGGTGGGCCGGCTGAGACTTACTTCATACCAAATTTTCACGTAACAAACAATAAAACATGAGCCACTTCCCAGCCGGTCAGCTAACCGGCGGCCGGTTGGCCGGCTGGGACCAAATGTACACGAAATCATCACTTAACACCCATGAATATCAACAAACTTCAACTATTATCATCAATCATCAATTCTCATTAATAATTATCAACTAACAACTACTATTATCAACAACACAATTCCTAGGACTAATCATCCTATTCTAAATACGATTACTAACATCAAAAACACATTAAAACACGTAATGATATCGAGTAACCCTTCAACGTTACCTTTTCGCGTCTTCAATCCTCGTCGAGGTCCTCCTCTACTAGGTAGTAGTCTTTGTCGAGGTCTTGAAGGTCTCCACCTACAATTAGACAACAAAAGATGAATATAATTCACCTTTGAGAAAGACGGATAAAATGAAAAGTTAGAAAGACGGTAATTTTATTACCAATTAAGATAAAGGACGATGAGAGGGAATGATTGAGACGAAATTTAGCGGATTTGAGCAAGTAATAAAGGAGTAGCGATGATCTTAAGCTTGATCAAGAATGGAGCTTAGGTTTTTGGTGGTTACTTGGTGAGGAAGAAGGAGTAAGTGGAAATGAGGGAGTTAGGGTTTTGAGGGAGTTATAAGGGAGTAAATGGAAAAACATGGGAAAAAGCCCATAAACGCCTTAAGGCGTAATTCACTCGGAATTTCGAGTAAAGTCCGAAACGAACTCGGATTCCCTAAATTAGACACGGAAAATTTAATTCTAGATTAAATCTAAATTTTACTGAAAAGTATCCGTATAATATTTTTAATATAAAAATAGGGTACATTTGCGGGTGTTACATTTGGCGTCAGCATGCTTCTTGCCCTTAGCCTTGGCATTGCTATACATTATAGCTTTGCCCTTTCCTTTTCCATGCTTCTTAAATTGGGCCTTAGCTTTGCCCTTTCTCTTTCGAACCCCAAGACTTAAGTTCTTCAACTTCATTGAAAGAACATCCCTTTTCTCACTCCTACTTGCCTCCATATCCCGTTCGACTTGGGTAAGGAGAGCATGGAGCTCATGAAAGCTCTTGTCCATGCCATGCATGTTATAGCTCGCCCTAGTTTGAGCGAACTTGGGAGGAAGTAAGTGAAGGATGCGGCCAACCGCTAGGTTCTTTGGAATCTTAACCCCTAGACGCTCTAGGGTGTCCACATGCTCAAACATCTTGAGCATGTGTGGGCCAACCTTTTGGCCCTTGCCTAGCTTGGCTTCAAAAAGCCATGTCATAGCATTGTATTGGCGTATGTAAGGTGACTGAGAAAACGCCAAAGTCACCCTCGGGAATATCTCATATGCTCTTAAGACTAGAGGAAATTGACCAAATCAAGACCATCTTGACGTCATTGGATACTTTCAAGTACTCCTCATAAGCGGCTTTGGCCGCATTAGTGGCCCTTGGGCCGGGTTCATTGGAATGGGTTTCGCTCAAGTAGCGCAAGACGTTATCCGATAACGCCGCACTCTTAATCGTTTGCTCTCACTCGACGAAATTAGATCTATCGTCTTTTAAGATGCATTTGTCCATTACGGACCTTAGCCATGAGTCTTTGCCAAGTTGGACGACATTGTTGTTATTGTTTGCCATTTGCGAATTGAATTACTACAACAAAATTAGGAAATATTAACATTCAATGTTTTGAACAATTTTACTTGTGAAAACAATTGTAAACAAGTCACTAATATAATGACCCCTCACGAAATTATATAAGCGATTCCGAGACCCGCATTTTAGATAAAAATGAACATGTTATGCCACCTTTATGTAATAAACGGTAAGTCAACACTTTGAGTAATTCTACTCCTTGTACTCTCGATCAACGGATTTCATCCAAACCCGTCTCCTAGTCCCGAGATAACGCTTATCCCGTTGAGACCAACCCAATTTAGGCATGTGATCGCATCACCCTACTTACCCGAGGTAAAAAGGTGTCCACGTTGTGGTTGTCCTAATGAACACGGGATTCATAGGTACTTTAATTGGTAAGGCCAAATCTCAATTCAATTTTAAGTTGTGTGAGAGGTCTTGCCAATTTAGTTATTAATTGCCTATAAGTGAACTAAGTCGGCGAATTTTAAATAACGTTGAATTGACAACCGCGAAATAAAAATGCATGTTGGCGATTTTGGCATGAGCGGAAAACATAAAGAAGCAATTAACAATTAATAAATCCTAGTATGGCCACGTAGCTAATCTTATTAACTAGATGATTACAAAATCAGAAACCATGTGACAACCCTCGCGAATGCGGAAATATAAAACATACAAGCATGTGAAATAGTATGCGGAAATACGGTAATTTTAAAAACTTTTATACATGCAAGATAGATAAAACGAGGAGTGTCAAAAATTACAAACTAAGTACGAGATACAACAAAGAGACGGGGTCTCTCAAAATGTTAGCAAAGAACAAGTGTTTAGCAAAACTAGCTAAAATCGTCTAGAGGTGAAACTTCCAGGGACAACGCCCGCTAGCTCACACCCGAACCCAAAATAGTCAAAGCAATCCAAAAAGTCATCCATTGCAAGCAACCTGTTCATTCATGAAA
>JAIUZE010026692.1:0-19556 GCA_022085475.1 Heliosperma pusillum | reverse complement strand
AATAACAAGAAAACATTATTAGAACTAAAAATATGAATTTCCCTAATTAAAGTGTTGAAAACGATCTTGACGGAATTGAAATATAACCGTACGTGAAGATGAGGAGCGAAGAGGAGAGTCTAGAAATATAAATTAGGATGGATTTAATTAAGAAATGAAGATTTTATGAAGGTTTTGATCAAGAACGATGAAGAACAAATGATGAACGACGAAGAACACGAAGAACGATCAAATAAAGTGATGTTTTGATCTTAATTTGATTTGTTGTAAAATGAAAAGTTGTTTGTGAGTAGTGATGGTGGTTGGAGCCGTGTAAATATAGGCCAATAAGGATGTCGAGTTTTGAAATTGTTGTTACGTAATTGACTCGCGTTTACTAATTATTTTACGGTAAACGATTAAATATAATTAACGATAAAGTTAATTACACTAAATACCAAGATATTATGTTATTAATAATCAAAAGAAAGACAAATATCTAGTCCTAGTAGAGGACTTATGAGCCGTGTGAAATGATGAGAAGACGGATCTGATTTCGATCGTTTTGCGTAATTTTCGTTAACTGATCGATAAAGTGAAATAATATCTAGATATTATGATATCTTAATCAAAAGTAATGAAAATATCAAGTCTATTAGAGGAGAGGAAAGGAGAAGAGAGCCGTGTGAGTTTGTGGCTTGTCGGGTCTGATTTTTCTCGATTTGCGTAATCTCCGTTGACGGATCGATAAAGTAACAAATATCTAAGATATTTGTATTAGTTTAATCGAATCAATTAAAATATCCTATTGTGAGTGGAAAACGATGACATGGGCGTGTGACTCATGCCAAAGTCGAGCTTCGATTTTGTTGCGCGTTTTACGATGAGTCGGGAATAGTTAAATGACGTTCGGTTAAAACCGTAAACGTTATTCTTTAAATTCCGAATAAATTCAAAATAATTATATTAAATTATGATAAATCTTAATAAATCTAAATAAAAATAAATCAAAAATATTATTTTTTTAAATAAAATTTCGGTCTTCATACTTATGAGACGGGTCGGGAAAAGTCAACGGAAGTCAAAGTTGACTGAAAAGTCGAGAAAAGTCGAAGATGACTTAAAAGTCAAGAAAAGTTTAGGACGACTTACAAGTCAAGAAAAGTCAATGACGACTTTTAAAAAGTCAAGGAAAAGTCAAAGACGACTTAAAAGTCAAGAAAAGTCAAAGATGACTAAAAACGGTCTTTTCATGAAATCCCTCAGAAATTCCAAATACGAACGCGGAATTTCAAAATACGACTCGAAACAATAAATTCTATTTTAACAACTTAAGTCTACTGAAAAGTGTTAGTAAATATTTTTACTAGAAAAATTGGGTACTTTTCGGGTTGTTACAATCACCCCTCCTTTTAAAAAGTTTCGTCCTCGAAACTTAGAAGAAGGAAAGTAACATATATGTAGGTCTATTTCAAAACTGTTTAAAAATATACTTGTAATAAAAATATAGGGTCTTATCAATGGGGCGGAAGGTTCTCGTCGGCCTTTAAGAACATCGACGTCCCAAATCAAAGACTTTAAAAGATACATTTTCGCATCAATAAATGAGAAACTAGTTATCGAACGTCTCCAATAACGAGTCTCAACACTACTTGACGGGTAAAATACTTGAAATCATAAACACCATTTCTGTAAAAGCTTTTAATTCAAAAATTCTATAGTAAAAGTAATAACACTACTATCTATACCTAAAACTTCTACCTAAAGCTTCTAATAGCCTATCTATACGAGATGACAATTGATAGAAGGAACGAAATATTCGAAAGAATAAATCGAAAAGAAAGAAAGAAGAAAGAAGGAAAGAATAAAGAAAAACGAAGGATGAACCCCAATACTATCTTCCCTCTATGAAAATTCTAATGTCGACAGTAACTCGACAATACTAACTGTACAAGTAAACTAGTCCTCAAGGGAGTGCAATATATCCTCAACATTTCAATCACCGGATTCCTACCAAAATATTTCATAAGTATGCCACATCAAGTAGCAACTCCCAATTATTCCAATTCAATTAAAATCTTCTAAGGTCCATCGAAACTATTATTGGAAATCACCATCAAAAATATTTATAATTAAGGAAACAAAACCGCTAACAACCACAAAGTAAAGGACTTACTATGAAATCCTTTAATCCAAGTTATTCCAAAAATTCATTACCTCAACTTATTTACAATGAATCCTCTCATCCTCCAAAGTTGAATCTCGAAACCTCAAAGCGATTAGTCACACATAACTCGATTCACTTCACGTTTGCCAAACATAGGGCAATGTGACCGTAATTAATTTATTTATCTTTTCCAAACTCTCAATACATCGGTTTTCGCTTATGTCCATATTCCTCAAGTTGTGTCATCAAATCCAAATTCCACAAAGTATTAATTCCCGTTAGGGTCCAACCTTTAACGACAACAAATTCTCAAGTAACATTAAAATCACTAAATTTTCTAACCATAACTACAACTATTATTAAGCTTATTTCGATCCTCAAAAGATATTGCAACTTCAAGCTTTCATATTTTAAAACCACTAGGATAGTTTCTTCCTAAACTTATTCTCTATTTTCCATAATCATTTAAACACGAAACTAGCTCCATAGGATGGTTAGTTATCATATTTGAAACGCCTTCAAAACACCTCTACTAACCCTTACGATAGCTAAAAGACAATTACCTCTCAAGAGAGTAGGGATAAAAGATCATGATATTAGGAACATTAGGAAGCATTATTAAAGACTAAGATAAGATGAAAAAGACGAAGGCGAAAAAGAAAAACGAGGCTGAGGAAGAGACAAAGAAGCTCCTGTATCTAATAAAATTAAACACGGATTTCATAAATTGAAACGTACCAGTCACCAGGTCTGGTTGAGCATCGGCCTCAGCGCGGCTCATGACGAAAATTCGACCCTTCGGTCTCCCAGAGGTAGCTGGTGTAGAAGCTATCATCTTCCTATCAGGACATACAAATGACTTGTGTCCCGGCTTCAGACAAGTAAAGCATACAATTGGCTTGTTGAAACAGCCAACACCTGGATGCATAGGCATCTTGCACGCAAAATAGGTACGACCCTTAGGATCGTTGTTGTTGCTCGGGACAAATGGATGGTTTGTCGGATTTGCCTGTCCACTTTGAAAGTTCCTCCTCTTGTTTGGAAAAGAAGGAGAAAAGGAAGGTCGGGAAGTAGGATATAGAGGTCTCTTGCCAAAGGCATTAGGAGCTACAAACGAAGTACGGGCCTCCTCGGCAATCTCCCGAATAGAACTCTCCGCCCATAAAGCATCATTGTAAATCGAGACAAAAGAAGTAGAACCCCTACTTATCTTCCCCTTCACATGAGGAGATAGCTTTCCTAAGTAAAAGAAAGCTTTGTCCTCCTCCCTAGAAATAAGTCGAGTGGCATAATGAGCCAACTCATTAAACTTGCTGGTGAACTCTTGAACCGAAAGAATCCCCTGTTTAAACTCAATGAACTCTTTCAACTTCTGTTGCCTTAGTTCATCCGGATAAAACCTCGTCTCCAATAGTTCCCGGAAACGAGTCCACCCGAAATTAGGCTCCAACTTCGCAGTATGACCAGAAAGAGTCCACCACTGATCCGCTTCCCTCACTAAGAAGTGAGAAGCAAGACGGACCTTATCCTCTTCAAGGACATCATACAAAGCAAAATTCTTCTCCATTTCCCGCAACCACTCAGAAAGTTTGACGGGATCAACTTCGCCATCGTAGGTTTTGGCTTGGCTCCTCGATAGTTGTGAAGCAACCCACGTACAACTCCCGTGTCTCTCACGGTCAGGAATAGGAGTAGGAATCGGATTTGCTTGCTGGTTTTGCTGATTTTGCTGGTTTTGGATAATAACGGTAAGAGCTGCTAAGATCGTGTTGTCAATCCTCGGAGGCATCTTGCAAAATTAAAACACAGATTAGTACTTATCATTTAGCAAGAACAAAGAGAATACAACATAAATCCTAATCTACCCATCTTACCCTTCTATCTCACGGTTTATTATTTCTTAAGGTCAAGTTATTTATGCAAGGGTACACAAACGTGCGTCGGGAGCAAAATAGCTCTGATACCAACTGTGACACCCTCAAATTTGCGGAAAGAAAAAAATTATTTAAATACATAACGAAGGTGTCATAAATAAAAAGGGTCATTACAAAACGGAAATAAAATTATACAAAAGAAATATACAAGACGGAAGACATATCTCCCGTATAAATACGGAAATAAAAGAGTGTATAATAATATACAATCTAAGAACCGAATATAGGTCCAAGGTAAATACTTCGCTCGCTAGCTCGTCAATGTACCCCAACTATGCATTCACCACCTGTTCGACCGCATTAAATATAAACACGGAAGCCACAGTCAGTGGGGAGTAACTCGGAGTTCTCCCAGCCACGAAATGTCGAGTTTAATGAAACATGAATAACATAAAAGCAATGTATATAGAAAATACAAAACCTTAACATATATGATATGCTTTCATGTTATGAAACAATTAACTAACATATAACCTCAGCATGTGAAAAGCTAATCATGTGAGACCGATAATAACATATAACACGAGGTAGGGAAGCTGGTATGCTGGCTCAGCGGTTACCATGTAACATGGCCCTGATACACTCAAACCCTAATCAACACGTAATCATGTGAATCAGGTAACAATCGGGAATCCAAACTCTATCAGTCTTAGCCGGCTTGCATCTCACCTTCTAAAAAAACCATAGAATCATACAAACATGAAAGACAATACTTCTACAAACAGGCATAAGTCTCTCAGGACAGTCAATAGAAGACTTCTGTAACTCAAGGCTATACCACAAGGTAGGAAAACATCCTAGTCCTAGACTGATCAGACCTAGCGACAACAGCTATTCCATTCCCCGTCTCATGACATAACCGTACACGAGAAACTATACTAGGCGACCCCCTAAGCAGAGATGGCTAGTACTTAAGCTGGCTCCCTTCCCAAAGCGAAACTCTTAGGATGCCATGCCCCGACTTGGAGATAAGCCCCCCAGGCCGTGACACAAAAGCTATTAACCATGAACTATATACTCGTTAAAGACAGTACGGGCCTATCGATGTCATGGTCCAAGCTACTCATTTAGAATTAGAATGGTCCAGACGCCATATACTCATAATTCTCTATGGGTACTTAGTCAACACGACACCAACCATATAATCAAACAGTCACGGGAAAAACATCCTATCATGTGACTAATTGCATATACATCATATTCAAATATCATATCGCCTCATATCTACTAAGGCTAGTTCAATAATTAAATAAAACCTTACTTGAAGACAAATCCCCGACCCGAGTCCCGCGACGGGTCATCAGTCAAAACGGGGCTGACTAGATCTTAGTTTGACCAAACCCGTTTGGTCAAAACGGCTAGAAACAGAGTCTTTACACATTAGACTTAGACATAAAATCAACATATTCATTACATGTTATTTTATTAAAACTTCTAACATGTGAAATATTAAATCTTACGAAAACCCGCTTGACTTAAAGTATATCAATTTAAATTACGATCTCGTATTATAATTTCTAACATGTGAGAACTAATAATTTTATGAAAAACCTTTTTAATTAAATATTTTACTTATTAATATTTCCCACTTGCTAAATATTACAAAACACGATAAAAATGACGATAACTCAAAAACCGTCACAAGTCCCAAAGTGGGACCCACGGGCTGACTTTTGGGCCGAACCCAACATGGGCATGAATGGGCCCACGGGCCTGTTTGGGCTGTTTTGGCAGATTTTCTAACTTTTACTAAAACCGTTTCTTAATATTTCCCGCATGCTTTAACATAATTAAAACCCGTCAAAACAACAACCAAACAATCAAACATCGACACAACCCAAAAACCAAAACCCGGACCCACCCTTGACCAACCCAGACCGGCCTGGACCGAGCCTGAACCGGCCTGAACCGGCCTGGTTTGGGTCCGGTTTTCAGCCCTCCTCCACGGTTCAACCACATCAAACACCAAATTAATTTCTAACATGTTTTAATCATCAAACAACCATTTTAACAATCATACATACAAAAATCATGATTATAACAAAATCATAAAAAAAAATGTCAAGAACACTAAACTTGTCATAAATTCATACAACATAATAAAAACAACTACTTATCATATTACTACTAAAAATCCATAAACCATAATAACATGAACCAAAAACAAAGATGAACCAAAAACTAAAGAAACCAAAAGCTAAAGGCTATGTGACATTATTTCGTCGAGTAAATCGGAATTGTTACCTTAGCTAGCAAAACCAATTAGCACCAAAATAATAAGACGCATAAACCAAGAAACCCGTCTACTAATCTTCACCCAAAATATACGAGTCTCCAAACTCGTCTTCAAAATCTTCCCCTATAAGAAATGACAAGAAAACATTATTTGAACTTAAACTTGATTTTCCATAAATTAAATGTTGAAAACGATTTTGACGGAATTGAAAATAAACCGTACTAGAAGATGGAGAGCGAAGAGGAGATTCTAGAACTATAAGTTAGGACGGATTTAATTAAGAAATGAAGATTTTATGAGGATTTTGCTCAAGAACGATGAAGAACGGATGAAGAACGCTCAAGAACACTCAAGAACGATTAAAGAAAGTGATAATTTGATCTTAATTTGATTTGTTGAAAAATGAAAAGTTGTTAGTGAGTAAAGAGTGGAGGGAGCCGTGTAAATATAGAGGGATTAGGAAGTCGGGTTTTGAAATTGTTGTTGCGGAATTGACTCGCGATTAATAATTATTTTACGGTAATTGATTAAATATAATTAGCGATTAAGTTAATTACACCAAATATCTAGATATTATGATATTGTAATCAAAAGTAATGAAAATATCAAGGCCTAAGAGAGGACTAAAGGAGCCGTGTGGTATGGTGAGGAATCGGTCTGATTTTGAGCGATTTGCGTAATCTTCGTTGACGGATCGATAAAGTTAATAAATATCTAGATATTATTATTAGTTTAATCAAAACAATTAGAATATCTAATTGTGAGTGGAAAACGATGACATGGGCGTGTGACTCATGCCAAAGTCGAGTTTCGATTTTGTTTCGGGATTTGCGATGACTCGGGAATAGTTAAATCACGTTCGGTTAAAACCGTAAAAGTTATTCTTTAAATTCCGAATAAATTAAAAATAATTATATTAAATTATGATAAATCTTAATAAATCTTAATAAAAATAAATCAAAAATATTATTTTTTTAAATAAAATTTCGGTCTTCAAACTTACCAGTCGAGTCGGGAAAAGTCAACCGAAAGTCAAAGTCGACTTAAAAGTCGAGAAAAGTCAAAGATGACTTAAAAGACAAGAAAAGTTTAGGACGACTTAAAAGTCAAGAAAAATCAATGACGACTTTAAAAAGTCAAGAAAAAGTCAAAGACGACTTAAAAGTCAAGAAAAGTCAAAGTTGACTAAAAACGGTCTTTTCATGAAATCTCTCAGAAATTCCAAATACGAACGCGGAATTCCAAAATACGACTCGAAACAATAAATTCTATTTTAAAAACTTAAGTCTGCTGAAAAGTGTTAGTAAATATTTTTACTAGAAAAATTGGGTACTTTTCGGGTTGTTACACTTGCCTTCTCTATTGGCGTATATCCTCTCCCTTTCTTTGTTTAGAATTAATCAACGACTCTTTATGGCCACTTAGACTATATAGCCCATAGTTATCATGATCACAATCTATAAGCTCAAATTACAGATCTTATCTACTCTGTTTCTTTAATAAAGTTAACTACCCTATTTTTTTGTTCCCCATACATAATCTCTTACCACTCCACATGTTTCATATTCATCCAACTAAGTCTTTTATTTCATGGTGTGGTTGGTAAGCTAGCTCAAACACGTGAACTTATCTTTCTCACTAATGTGTCCACAAGGTCTAAAAGAGCGTCTCAAAGAGGTCAAATATTATAATATATCCTACTCGGACAAACTGTTCATTCTATTTACCTTTAATTTTAAACAAAACCAGACTTTATATGCATCACGCATCCGAGCCTCAAATATACCTCACATATTACAAACCAATAGATGATTCTTTCAACTCTTTTCGCAAATTCAAATAACTATTACTATAAGTAAACAAGTTCTTGAACACACCTCAATAAAATTCACTTACATCACTCTAGGCCATTGTTCTACTAATCCCAAACGTTTCAATTGTTCTTTCTCCTTATGTATACCAAAATTAAAGTGATCTCTTGATACTAATTACTTTAAACTATTCTACTCGATTAAGAACCACAACCATTTGTGCTAAGCTTTCATTCTCTCAAAGTTATGTTGCGACCTAATTTCCCAATGTCATACCTTTTGTAATTCCTTAGTCATACTAAAGCAAAAGAAGTATCTACCCTCTCATTTAAATCTACAAAATTCTCCACCAAAATGTATTATTAACCCATAAATTACGATTTACATCTCGACGACTCAACTTCATCATTGATCCAATATAGTCCTTACACTTATCCTCAAAATATCATTCAGTACATTAAGTGGAGTCAATTTGATAACATCATACTCTATTCCATTATACTCTATTCCAATATCTTTTCATCATTCGAAGCACAATCACCTTTAATATCCACGTCAAAAATATCATCCCAGTTGAGCAAGTCATATTACCTCGATTCTCTCAGCAAGTACCTCTCATCAATTATTTTCTACACATGCTATCTCTAAACCACCGATCTTCACATTACATCATCATTATTCTCAAATATAATAGCGTAAATGTTCATCTTTTTTTTTTCAACTAAATAGTTCTTGATCATAATCCACCAAGTTAAATCGAATCATTGGTATAATAGTCATTCAAGAAAAGTTATCTACTGATATATCTCAATAACTTTCGTATCATTATCACAACAATAACATACTTATCAATACCTCAAATCATCGCTCATTTACGAAGAAATATTTAGTCCTACATCTCATAACTTTCCAATATTTCTTAATCAGCAACCACAAATAGGTGTATTCAGTCATGTAGACTTCCCTAAGTTCCAAATTCCTCTCAAAGTTATCCTTGTTATATAGTTTAACTAACTTTTCAAGTAAGCTCTTTTACATCAGTTACTTGCATATCATCAACTAATTAACAATATCCCTCCTTACCATATAGAACATTCTCCACACACTAAGGTTCCTAAATAAAATGTACTATTACGTTGATCCTATAGCCAATGTCCCTTACAGAATGTTCAAATATACCTACTACACTTTCACTTTGCTTATATATACCAAAATTTTAATGCCCACCTATTGTCCAAACTTTGTACACAAATTTTTTTTTTTTAACCTCAATTAAACACTAGCATAGTCCCACTTTAAGTCTCATCGCAACAAACAATATCAAAGGCTAATAAGTAGTGCAACATTTAATTTTAATTATATTATTAGTCATTTTTAAATCTAGGATTTTACTCCCACGTAAATCTTCACTTGTAATATCAAGTCTCAAAATCCATAATCTCTATAATTCATTAGTGTTAAAACAATTTACAACTCACGTCTTCAATTAGTTATATAATCACTAAAACTGTAACATCTTGTTCCCACTCCGAATAGAACCAATAGCCATATCATGCAATACATTCCCAATAATGATCGCCATCACATAACAATTTGAATTATAAGACAAATTCTCATGTATATAATCTCAACGAATTCAATATGTTACACCTCTTCAAGTACCATCATAAGTTATTATTCCATTTCGTAACACCATATTATGTGCATACTCAATTTCACTTCAAATCATATTAACATACAACATTACATACCATTTCCATATCCCTTACAAATCATAATGTTCAATCATTCAAGTCGATTCCAACAATTCGTAACATACGTCCCATACAATCCCACACTCATCTCACACGCGCCATTTATTATTGTTATTAATATTAATATTATTTTTAAAACCTTTTGAAAATATTTACTTAGATCGGTCGATTCACGGGCGGTGAAGAGATATGAAGATCTAATCACCTATCCAAGAAGGAAACCCGCTCTGATACCACTTTGTAACACCCCCATAATCCGTTATATTTAAAAATAGAGTTTTCATGTAAAATTCGGAATATGGATGTGTCACATTTGAACCAATTGTAGTAGAAGTATTTAAATCGTGTAATTCAAAGGGGTAAATGTCCATGTGAATTAAAAACCAAAGAGTAAAATCCGATTACAACCAAATCCAAATGTTTGCGGAAGCGAATAAGTTTGATGATGCAAAATAAAGATAATTGTCTAAACATTGGTTTCCAATAAAAACAATAACGCGCGCGCTCTCCCGTGGTTCCCACGTCCTAGTTCCTTGGATTACCTGTCACACGATCTGCTCTCACAATAGTGGTCATAGCAGTTCCAATTAAGGACAAAAACAAAAGAGGGTCAACAATAATGTTGAGTAAGGTAAACAATCCAAAAATAAATAAATAAGAGTTTTACTTAAAATTTAGAATTCATAAGAAAGTAGAATATCATTGAGAAGTTCAAGTTTCTAAATAAGGAAATCCGATCCAAATAGTTAGTCCTTCCAAATCTTAAAACACTTTCCTTCGAAGAAAACATTTCTTCACTTTCTTTAGTAAGTAATGGATAGAGGCCGTATGGAGAGGATTCCCTCGCCCTAAACCGGATAAGACGGGGTTCACCAAACCATGTACAATAACTGTCCAAAAATCCCGAGTGTGCACACCCCTCCAAGGGCCAACCCCAAGGAGGAAGATAAGAGGACGGGGTCTCGATCAACTAACCCCCACCAGAAGCTCTGTATAGGAGGTCCCCTTTTATTATTTGGGAACAACCTACCCCTCTACCAAAACCGTTCAAACCAAAAATCAAAACCCTTTCCAAACAATTAAATCCATTTCTTGAGATTAACCATCTCCATAACTTGTACAAAAGATCAAACGGTTTTGGTTTTCAAACTCTTAAAAGTTATGAGTCCTTTATTATATTTCAACATTTCAAAGGATGGAATAACATCAATCATTTTTCAATATTTCATCACAATAATCCAAACTTATAATAACAACCATTATAAACATTATACACAATATAACATTTGAAACAAAACTCAATAGTTCAAGAAAAGTGTATGGACAAGCGTTTCCCTTACCTTATGAGCTGGTCTAGATTTAAAGTTCTTCTTCTACAAATCCCGAGACTACAATATACATAAAGTACTCGTTACTAAATTATTCCAGACGGTCCTTAACTAGTTCAATTGGTTTTATGCATTTTACTCGGTTTTTGTTATGTTTCCATTTTGAACGTTTTGTTCCGAGTTTTATTATTAAGAAAGCAAACTAAGTTCATGGTCAGAATATTTAAGAGTATTTTATCAAGTTGGTGCTTTTAGTTTAACAAGTTATAGCTTATACTCTTGGTTTATACAAGTTCATTATCTCATACATATTTTACGGTTTTACAGATTCTGAACAGTGAATTCAAAATGTCATAACTCCTTCGTTACTTAACGTTTTGGGGTAAGACTAGTTAGGTTGGATTCTTTAAGATGTCTTACAACTTTAAGTGTCAAATATTAACAGTCCAAAAACGACTCTAAGGCCTCTGAAATTTCTGTTTAGTAAAACGTGACGGTTTCCGAGTTACAAAAAGTTTTGGGCTGGTTCGGGTGTTTAAATAGTCGAAATATCGGTTTTCAAAAGACCAACATGCATGTCGCTCATTAAAGTTTATCATAGTCAAATATCAAGAATTTATCTTTAGTATAACTTTATTTACTAGTGGTCTATTCGAAAATGGTAGATTCTCAACTATCAATCTAAAGAACAATATTTTATCAGATTTCCAGATTGTCATTTTGTGTTGCAAAAATCATATAAAATCAAATACTCAATATTCTTGGACGAAACCAACTCCAATAGGTCTAGTATTTAGTTTAACAACTTTTATGTTTATACCATGTTAGCCAAAAATAGGTTTAAGATGTACTATTGGTCGGATCTTTAACTAGTGGTCAGAATATGAGTCACAAAATGTTTTTAAGTATATTACAAAGATTAAAAATCTAAATGAGTTGATTCCAGGGCCTAATATACTTTATAATCATTTAAGTTCATTGTGGTAAAAGGGTTTGTCCTCATTAAGCTTTTAAGTTACTTTTTAAGACACAAAAATTGAGACTAGCAGATTCGTTTGTCCAGAATTATGTTATTTTTGTATGATTTTTCATTTGCAAACTACTCAACGGATTATTTCAAAATTTTGTACACTTATTAAAGACAGGAAGACCTACGACATATATTTTTTTAATAGCAATAAAACAAGTCTAAGTTGAATTTTTATTCTGTTAATTATCAACCTCCGGATTTGACACTATGATGATTGTTATGTGCTTAAGTTCATGCATGCATGAATGGAAACTTGTTTAATTATTGTTCTATGATTTAAACTAAATGAATAGGTGTTCTTAAGGTTAATAAACATAAAATGGTGGTTTAGACATTCTCACCAAGTGAGGATCTTGGTGCTAAGGCTAGATCCTCCTCCTTATGCTCCCTCCTTCTTCTTCTTCCTCTTTTCGGTTTCTCTCTCTAATCTCTCTTTCTTTCTATTATTTTTTTTGTGTGTGTGTTTGAATGAATTGTAATCTGGTGGGAGGTTGAGTGAGGATTAATAGAAGTGGTTATGGGAAGAATAAAAAGAAGGGTGTTGGGAAGAGGGGGAGTAGGGGTGTAGGGTGGTTATGGGAAAGACAAAAAGAAAAGTGTTGGGAAGGGGGAGGTGTAGGTAGGGCGGCACAAGCATGGGTAAGGGGATCTATTTCCCTCATTATGGCAGCTAGGATTTGGTGTTTGAGTCGGGTTTTCGCGCGACGGAAAAAGATGCGCGAGACGGTGATTTATGCACCTTCGAAATGCAATACAATTTCACCAATTATCGACACCAGAATTATATATGTTCTTTCTTGTTTTATCATGAGTGAATTTATTTAAGTATTGTATTTTACTATCATTTATTCTCAATGTGTGACGATAAAGTTGATTATTAAATTTAGCGACTTAAGATCGCGGTAATCGCATTGTTACCAAATTTTCCATATTATCACCTATTGATTTTAGCTTCATTCATATCTTTATTATTATTATTATTTTTTTTTATAAACTCCTTTATATTTTATTGACGGATTTTACGGGTATTACACCCCATGACCCAAAAACCGGTGCCCTTCCCTTCCCTATTAAGGTGAGAAAAAGTTCTCACTTTCATATAACAATTCTTATGAATTTGAATCTATCTCTCTCACTACATCTCTCATAAAATTTGTTTTATGAACACATTTGTTTGTGAAATATAATAACATCAAATATATTACTATAGTAGTAATATTATGGGTATTAGATCTATTATTTAAGGTCACTAATAATATTATCTAGTTAATGATATTATTAGTATTAAGGGTATTGTCTTGGGTGCAACTAAGAGGAGTGTCTCTACACTTGAGGCTTAAGGAGTTCATCCCATATTCAAATAGCTCAAGAATAAGGGTAAGAAGGTGTCCTACCCTTGTGCCCATTTCGGGCAACACCATTGTGAGGAAACAAGTTTTTCTTCTTATATTTATTTTATTGTTAGCATTTAACTAGATCTTGCATAAACTAATTAAAGAGTTAATTATTATTACTTAAGAAATGTCTTAAGTGTAGGTATATGAACCTAACAAATTATAGTGTAATTAATATGTTAAACCACTTCTACTCGAGTTATAGGTCAATAATCAATCGTAAATATACAAAGGAATGTTAACTACTCGCGATTCTAACTTCACAGTCAGAATTCAGCTCAAGAACAGACGCAATGAGCCATGCGCCTCTTCCAGAGGACGCAGCTATTGCTGCGCCTGTTCTGGGTTGACTTTATAACAACCCGCTCCTCCACCGTCGTAACACACCCCCAATAAGATGGGATGTGCACCTTGGGCCTTAATTTGTCCTCACTTAAGCCTAAAAGCACAAAGCATTGTTACTAAGTGGTGGGTGGAATCTCTTATAAAGATCTCATAAGCTCCTTATTTTTCCCATGTGGGAAAACTTTCCTCACATCTCATGGGGTGTTACAAACTCCCCCACTTAAGAACACAACGTCCTCGTTGTGCCTTAGAGCTGACCGCAGCCAAGCCTATAATCCTCCCCTGCTAGGTGGGTGACCCGGGTACTCCCGACCACATGCTCACCACACGGTCGCAATATTTCTCTGATACCATTTATAACAACCCGACCTGCCACCGTCGTAACAGAACCCAAATAAGATGGGATGTGCTTCTATGGGCCTTAATTTGTCCTCACTTAAGCCCAAAAGCACAAGGCTTTGTTACTAAGTGGTGGGTGGAATCTCCTATAAATATCTCATAAGCTCCTTATTTTTCCCATGTGGGACAACTTTTATCACATCTCAGGGAGTGTTACAGACTTCTGTCCCTGAACTTCCGTTCTCGCTTTGACGTAGCTTTAATTACGTAATTAACTAACTATTAGTCGTAATATCGCTCCTAATCTGTCAATTTTAGTTTTCAAATCTTTTCTTTTTCTTCAAATCTCCGTTCAAATATATTTCTGACGTGGATCCTGTAATTCTTTGTAATCCGTTGCAATCTTATTTAATCATTGTAACTGTATGATTTTGCTTCTCTCCCATATGTAATTAATTCTAAATCCCCAATTTCGATATAATTGAGTGCTAATTACATGTTCACCGACATAGTCTAATTCATATGCTAGGATCAATATGTTGGATGTTGCATTGCATGCATATAATCGATAACATATCAAATACGAACGATTTCCCTAATGATTAGTAGAGGCCGCTATCGAGGCGGGCGGGATAAGGTGTTCGATTAAAGAGCTTCCTAATGCGTATCCTCACCCCTTACTCCAAATCTCTATGAACATCCGTATTCATTGGCATCCACGAGAGTCAATCTAGACATAGAATGCTAAAAGTAACGAGTTCTTAGTGTTGATGTCATCGCTTATTGTCTTGACATGACATAAAGTATTCGAACGGTTCCAATTTCCTATAAATATCAGTGGCGACTTCACAAATGCGTATTTTTACGCTTGTCCTCCCAAGCGCGCCCCTCCGTGGTCCCCCGTGTACCACAGTTTGGCGACTTCGCTGGGGAATATTCACTTACGTGTTACCCAGGGTGAAGCTTGAACAAGGCTAGTAATAGTTTGTACAAGACAGTTGTCGATTTTAATTACTCGACCTTCTTAGGTCGTTTTATTCGGCCTTCCTAGACCCAACCCAACACATTTCGACCAATCGTCCCGTCTGGACGGTCCAAATTCTTATCTGGGCCTAAGGATAGGTAGCGATTGGCGTCAACCATACCGCCGTACGTACTCATGTTAGTATCGAGGGCTTTCACTACTCGAGGAAATGGACTAGGAACCGACCTAAGTCATGTTTGGCGCGGACCTCTCGACAGATCCGGGTCTGATTGCTTGGTATGGCAACCCACCCTTTAAGCCGAAACCATTTTAATTGCACTCAGCATACCGTTATAATGCATGTATGAATGTCTATAATCTATACATGATCACCATTTTGTAAATAAAACCATGACGAACTTTTCAAAAAAATTAAATCCTTTTCAAAACTGCCCATATGTCAAAACACTTCGAGTAGAAACACTGCCCATATGTCCAGTCAAAATCGTCTTTCTCCACTTCGAGTCGTCATTCCTACAACCACACTACGGTTTCTTAGGACAAACACTTCAAATCTTGTCATTTTCAAAACTCACTTAGCACAGTGGCACACTCCCAGTTCACAAGTCGAGTCCACTTTTGTAAGTGTGCTAGAATAGTCGATTGTGATTTGATTCGTCGTCGGTCTCTTGCCCTAGTTTTCAAGATGCCAGAAACTAGTCAAGCAAGTGTTCATCTAGCCAAGCCAAACCCGAATGCCATTGATTATGCTCGCCTCAAAGCCATTGAAGGCCGAATTGTTGCCGTAGAAACCAGGCTTCCTCCTGCAGACATTCCTGATGCTAGTGTGCATGATGACCTTCCATCCTTTGTGGGACAACCAGAATTCGTTCCCCCACCAGTTCTTACTGAAGTTGAAAAGCGACTCCAATACCTGGAGAAGGAACTAATGTACCTCAAGGGGGATGACATCTACAGGAAAATAATCGCAAATATGAAGCCGTAAGTACTCAATTGCCAACCACCTTCAACATGACTGACATCCCAAAGTTCAAGGGGAATGAGAACCCTTTGAATCACATTCGTGCCTTCAAAGATTATATGTCTATCAAAGGCATCAAACCCGAGATGTTCCTAAGGATCTTTTCTTCATCTCTCGACACCATTCCTAAGCAGTGGTTCTATTCTCTGGAATATAAGAAAATTGCAACCTAGGATGATGCCGTAATTGAGTTCGCCAAGCAGTACGCAGACAATGCTGAAATTCAAGTCAATATGCGTACTCTAAAGGTTCTTACCCAAAATGAGAAAGAAGATTTCACCGAATTCCTAAGTAGGTTGAGGAAGACTAGCACACAACTTGTCGAACGTCCAGATGAAGCTACTCTTGTGAAAAACTTCGTGGACAATTTGAGACCTGTTTATGCAAACCACCTGAGATACCAAAACATAAAGTCTTTCAAAGACTTAATTGTGCTAGGAACAAGAATTGAAGACGATATCTGAAAGGGGATCTTGTCCAAAACGGTAGGTCGCGGATATCAAGGCTAAATGAGTCGTTCTTATGGCTATACTCACAACACCAATGAAGTCAATCTTTTCAAAACCTTAAAAAGAACAACCCAAAAAGGAAATTCACAAGCATCGCTGATACATATTCCAATGCCTTGAAAAGGTTGATACATCAAGGCAAGCTCCAACCCATAGGACCTACGCCTGATCCAGAGAAGAAAACTAGATTCTGGAATGAGAATGCATATTGGGAATATCATAGAGGCAAATGATGATCACTATTTATACACATATTTTATGCTTCCCTTAGACACATATAACTCGATTTACCGTCTTTCCTTGCTTGTTTCTATGCTATTTTAGCTAGACTATTGATTCTGCCGCTTCTATTATGTTTTAATGCAGATTGGATGCATTTGGAGCTTTTTGAGTAGATATGAAGCATGGCGGAGTCGGATCGTAGAAGGTTAGGCACGGAAATCAAGAACGAAAGAGAAAAAATGAAGAAAGTCGAAGAAACATGCCATTTTATAGGGATGCTCGACCGAGCAACAATGACTTGCTCGATCAAGTCGTGCTGATGGTTGCTCGATCGAGCAGATTCACTTTGCTCGATCGAGCAACCTACTTTCTGACGGCTTTTCGTATTTTCCTAAACTAGTTTAACCTAATTAATTAGATTTGTATTATAAAAGGAAAGCTCGTCTTTCATAATTAGGGATGCTTTAATATTAGAAACCCTAGTTTTCTATGCTTTGCCTCTGGATTTTATTCATCAAGACTATTGTCTTTAGTTCAAGCTTGTAATCGGTATTCTTTAATCTTTTTTTTTATTCAATTAGTTACCTTCTAGTTCTTTAATTATTCTTTGTTACTCCTTTTGTTATTGTTAATCATGTTTGCTTTATTTATTATCGTTGTTATTAATATTGTTATGAGTAGCTAAATTTCTTTCTAGGGTTGAAAGGGGGATCTAGGTTTGTTAGAAGGGGTAGACTAATTAATTGAAATGCAATTGCATGGTTATCGTTTGATTATCGTTTTAATTCTAGTTGTTTAATTATTGGCCATGATTAATTAACTAGTCTCGCAAATTAGGATTGACACCGACCGGGTTAAGACTAAGATAGGCTACGATAATTGAATAGAACTCGTTTAATGATAGCGATCACATGTTAAATTGTAGATCTAAAAGGCATAATTGAATCGACCGATCTTGTGACCTTAGATAACCTTATTTCATGATAGTTGACTACATCTTTGCCCCTGAATAATAATCCTAGTGAACCTAAGACCCTAGACTTTTAATCTTATTGATTTCAATATTTTATTCTTATTGTTATTATTTATTGTTATTGTTTGCTATTAGTTTAGAACACAAACCTCAAAACCCCGAAATTGTTACTATAGAGACGAACCTAGTTTAACATATTAGAATACTACCGTCTCCCTGTGGATTCGATACCTTGCTTACCGCTGACTATTAGTTAGTAGTGAATTAGGTTTACTTTGATTAAGGTGACGCGACTTTACCCTTATCAAATTTGGCGCCGTTGCCGGGGAGGCAACAATTTTCTGTTTGTTTCTACTTAGTTTGTCTTTTTCTTCGTCTCAGGGAACCTAAGTTCCTTGAGACCGTTCTTATCCTTTTCTTTAGTGTTCGTTTATGCCCAGGTGTTCGAGGTCTGATCTCGTACCCTACGATTCTGAACCAGAGAGAACTCTCCGAGCTAGCCGAAACTTTTGGAAGGAAATTCAAGAAGCGGAAGACTTGCGTACTCTTGACACATTTTATGCCGAATTCGTCGAAGAAAAACCATCCTTAGAAGAGGATACACATATTTCTGCACCCACTACAACCATGCCTACTTTAGCCAGCCACTCGCAGCCTACCGTTGCATATATTCCCAAGGGATTCAAACTCCTTACTACGGGTAATAAAACATTTGAGATTAGTCCATCTTATATCTCTTTGGTGGAGCGAAACATGTTTGGAGGAAGCCCTACTGAGGATCCTGCTAAGCATATGGAGAAATGCACTAACTATTGTTGCTATATTCCTTTAACGGGTGGGGTAACGCAAGATCAGATCAAGTTAGTGTTATTTCCCTTTTCGCTACGAGACGGGGCAAGATATTGGTTGGGTGAGTTAGATGTGGATGCACTTGGCATCACCGATTGGAATTCTTTGGCTCTTGTATTCTACAAAAGATACTTTCCGCCAAAGAAAACCAATGCCATCCGAAGTCAAATCACAAGTTTCAAACAAAGTCCCACTGAGAACTTTAATGAGGCCTGGGTTCGCTTAAAAAAGCTTGTCAAATATGTTCCACATCATGGTTTTGATACTTGGTTCCTTTGCAACCAGTTTTACAATGGGTTATATGGTGATCATAGAACATTGCTAGATTCAGCTGCCAATGAAAGATTCCAAAATAACCACTACTGATACTAATGCTTGACAATTGATTGAAGAGATAGCTACTCACACTGCTGAGTATGGTAATCCCAGGGGCAATGCGAGGAGAGGAGGTTCAGAAAATGCCGTTGCAGCTCAGTTGGAGGCATTAACTGCTAACATTGCCGAATTACAAACTTCAAAATCCTTGGAAAATAAACAAACGGTTCATGCCATGGTTCAACAAGAGCCAACCTGTGAAAGATGTGGTACTATGGGGCATAATGCAGTTGAATGTATGAGTAAGGTACTTTTTACTCTAACTTTTACAATGAAAGGACGAAAGAGCATCCCAATTTCTCCTA
>JAIUZE010026689.1:0-10648 GCA_022085475.1 Heliosperma pusillum | reverse complement strand
TACGACGACGTTTGTTGGGAGTTGAACGCTATGCATTGATCGACCCGGCCGTCAAATGTTGTGTACTTGCGAGGTGGTGTTATTTGCATGTAGCGTACCGCTTGTTATGAGGCTTGAGCTCTTTTCCGCCTCTTTCGTGAATTGATCTACCGAATATGGGGTACTCGGCATTTATTATTATAAGCCCGAGTCTTGGATGCGAAACGTTTTATCGCATGTCGAATCGGAACACGTTTATTCCGAGATCCTGGCCAGGTTTAGACTAGGACCGGATATTTATTATCGTCGTGCTACCAGGAGGAAATTAGTCTACATACGCGAAATGTTTTATCGTGTATGCTTTCAGGGAAATGTTTTATCCCGTGGATGCCTTTTAATCATACTTGCCATGTACACGAGGCTAGTGCGTTTCATTTACCGTGAGATTTGTCGTCTTGTGTCGTCTTTGAATGCGTGATTTCATGATCTTGTTCATGGTCATTGCATGATTGGACACCGTCATTGTCTTGGTTCGTGAATGGATGATAATATGTTGGAATTGTGTAATCATCGCATGACTTGACTGGGTTGTCTGTCGAGTCTCAATCTTATCAATCTTATACCGCTAACGGTGAGATGTAAGCCCTAGTGAGCGTATTCGATTGCCTAAGAGTGTCTTTCCCGAGTCTTTGAATAACATGATGGTTACGGATTTGATTTCCCCATGATCTTATCATTATCTATAGAATTGCCTATCTGTTCTTATCGCAACTCACATGGATATATATATATATATGCATGCTTTACTTTTGTATTTCCTTCTATGTACGTTTAATGTGATATGGCTGGGAGAACCCGGAGTTACTCCCCACTGATTGTGGCGTTCATGTTTTTCATGAATGAACAGGTTGCTTGCATGGATGGCTTTTTGCTTATGCTATTTTGGGTTCGGGTGTGAGCTAGCGGGCGTTGTCCCTGGATGAAACACATCTAGACGTTGTTTAGCTAGTTGCTAAATCGATTAGAAAAATACCCCATCTATTTCGAAAATACCCCATCTATTTCGAAAATACCCCATCTATATTGTAAGATCACTTTTACTTGTTAACCTTTTAGAGAGACTTCGTCTCTTGGTGTGGTATAATTCGTACTTTAGTTTGTAATATATGACACTCCTCGTATTCTTTCCTTGCATGTATAAAAGTTTTTTTTTTAAACTTCATATTTCCGCTACATAATATCACATGCTTGTATGTTTTATCTTTCCGCATTCGAGAGGGTTGTCACAATAGCAATTATATGACACAAATAAGTAAATAATATGTACTTAACATTTTAAGTGATATTTTACCATTATATCAATATATAATGGGTCCCACAATGCTTAGTTAATTTATTTTACAACTCCTTGTAAATATAATTAACTAATTAGCTCTACCTCAAAATATATGTAAAACCTCAACTAATTTACTAAATTAACGATTAATTACTAAACTAGATCTTATTTAATCATATTAAAATAAGATATAAATTTATTAGTCAATTATCGCATAATTGAAAAATAAGCTTAATCGAATTTGAGTTCCTTACTCAATTTCTAACTATTAACTCTCGTATATATATATTAAATATATGTAATGGACTAATCAACTGTATCATATACAATTAATAGTTACTATTTGGGTTTCATCCTATAGGTGTGACCGAAAGGGATCAGTTAATCACCGCCGTCATGCGACAATAACGTCAAACTCTAGTAAGCCAACCGTTATTGATTTACGTTAATCAACTGACTAATCATATATATATAGTCAATAAATATCGCAATTATATTTCTTAATGAGATTTATTATGTGGCGCACTATTGTGGAGGACACCTACTCCAACAAAAACTTCACGGATTGGAATGGGCAACTACGCTTAGCCGCCGAAGGTGACGGTAAGCTTGGTTTCCTAACCGAAGCGGCCCCTAACACTCCAAATGCGAGGTCATCAAATGCCACTAGGGAGGCCTATGAGGCCTACCACAAGGAGTCGGCGGCGATCAAGAATGTCTTGATCTTTTCGATGGATAGCGAGCTTCAACGTAATGCCATTAAAATGGTGACCGCATATGAAATCTATTCTAAGATCGTGACCATGTTTTCACGAGCTTCAAGAATTTTGCAATACGAAGCCGCCTCCCAATTCTTCGACCTCAATATGAAGGAGGGTCATAATGTTAGCCCTCACGTGCTCAAAATGATTGAGTACGTGGAGGTGCTTAAAGAGCAAGGGATAGAGATTCCCAAGCCTCTCATAATTTACCGCATACTTCACTCCCTAAGTAAGATCAAAGGGTTTTTTAACTTTAGGGTTAACTTCAACATGCAAAATGCCACTGTCTCGGTTCATGAATTTCACAAGATTCTTGTGCAAGCCGAACGTGACATGGGCTTTCAAGCTAGCTCTAGTAAGGATGTTTTGACCATCAATGTCAAAGGCAAGGCGAAGTTCAAGAAAAGTGGAGGCAAAGGGAACAAGGGAAGCAAGCCGATTCACTCCTATCAAGACAGAGTAAAAGCTATTATGAATAGCTCTTTCAAAGGCAAGAAGGGAGCCGTGTCCAAAGACAAGTGTCATTATTGTAATGGCACAGACCATTGGAAGCGTAGTTGCTCCAAGTACTTGGGAGACATCAAAGCTGGACTGGTTCTTCCAGTTGTTAATGGTTCTTCCCAAAGTTTATGTTATTGATACTCATCTCAACTTTGCTATTTTGATACAAGTTATGATTCTCACCACCCTTTTTTATCACATTTAGGGCATGAGAAGAAGGACAAGGCAAAGCAAGCCTAGGAGGATCTACGAGAAAGCTAGGGTAGCCAGCACGTAGAGGAGACCTATGATGGGCTTGACGATATTTTGCTATTTGTCTTCTATTTTGTTATTACATTTTGATTCTTGGTTTGTTGAACTATTTTCCTTTTCCATGTTTTGACATTGAAAGTATTTTGAATTCCTTTGAACAATGGTTGTATTTGGATGGTGACTTGGTTTTCAACCCAAGTCACTATATCAATGGAATTTGTTTTAATGTTCTTAAACCTTTTCATCATGCAATGTTAGTATCATAAAACATAAATTATAATGCCTAAATTGATCTTATGAGAAATATAGCGATTGGATCATTATAAATAACCAAAGTTAAGAATGGGATTCTCACCTTGGCATTGTGACTAGACATCACAACTTATTTGGAATAAGAAAGGTCAATTGTATAAGTCATAGTGAGTTGACGAACTCACACTTGGAGATTTACAAATTCATATAAAGCCCCAAGATAAGATCTTTAAAACGCCAATTAGACTCCATAATAACTATGGAAGGATTAAAAATCCTAAATTTGTTCAAGACTTGGATAAGAGTCCAAGTATTTTGCTTAAATAGAGTGAGTCTATTAAGAAGCTAGAATAGTAAAGTCTAAACAAATAAGTCTACTATAAATTGATCAAAGTTAATAAGAGTTAATACGTGCATGATACCCTACTTATACCTGGAGAACAAAGCTATTTGTGACTAAGGAATAGAGCTCATAAAGCTATCCTTACAAGAATTTTCTTATTTACACCTTAAGAAACAAAACTGTTTGTGGCTCATGGTGCGATCCTTCATGTAAATAAGCGTATTACTAAAGAATAGAGTGGGAGAAAATATGCCACAAACAAAGACCAGAGAAAATGTTCTTGTGTCATCCAAGGTCGGAAGCTTATAGTGAAAATATCTACTTTTTGAAAGTAATAAGACTATGATCTATGGGTTGGCGGTTATCATTCTAAATTTAAAATTGTTACATAAACGCCATGTCATCTAAGATGGATTCTATATGAGAGAAATCACTTGGAAAAGTTTTGACCTCCCCAAGGTGAATAAAACTTTATTGTAAAGTATTATATATAAGTTAAAATATAACCATCTTTGAAATCCAAGAAAATTGCATCTACACCACGAATATGTATGACAAATGACAAAGAGTTGTTAAACAGTTACCTTTCTAAATGGGCATTTAGAAGTGAACAAGTTATCGTACAAAACTTAGGAGATCAATGTGTGATCCAAATAGAAAACTCATCGCATAACAAGAGAGAATGGTATCCTCGAATTGTCAAAGAGCCATGGTTATGCAGTTAAGTGGGAGCTAGATCTATCATGTGTGGACATGAGGATTAGTGGGAGTGAAAAATCATCATGTATGGACATGAAGATTAGTGGGAGTACATTGTCTTCCATGTCTTGTATGTAAAAGGCATATAAATCATTAGGAATGATGCACTAACATTGCCTTCCGTGGAGGAATGTTTAGGAAATCATTGCTAAATGAAAGACTTGGAAGAATCATATTGTATCTGAGGCACATGTCTCGTATGTAGGAGACATATTGGTCATTGGGAATGATGAACTGACATTGCCTTCCGTAGAGGAGTGTTTTGAGAAATCATTCCTAGATGAAAGACTAGGAGTAGGTATACAAAATCTATAGTGATAGATGAGAGAAGATACACATGATTGATAATGTTTCCGCCATTAGGCCAATCATATTTGCCAAGATATGCACATACCTTGACAAGTTATATGCTTGAAGCATGACAAATTGATAACAAGTAATCCACATGAGAGTCATTGGATAGCCTTCAAGAATGTTCATGAGATTCTCGAGGAGGACTATGAGTTTATTCTTGTGTTTGGTAATAATAACTTAGTTGCGTGTTAAGTATCACACGGACCCAAGTTTCCAAACCTGTAAAGATTTGACAAAATCCAAGGCTAAATTTTGTTATAAAAGCGAATAAATAAAAGGGAGGATTGAAGTGTCAATCATTAAAATTCTACAAATAGAGTCTTAGTACATAATGATGAGGGTGAGGTGGATTACAAGGATCTAACAAGTAGACCCTTCCACCAAGATACCCATCACGTTGGTATGATGATAACAAGAGGGAGCATCTTTCGAGATTAAAGAGCCCAACTCTAGAGAGAGATCTAAAAGTGTACTTTGAAAATTTCATGTTATTAGGAATAACGATGATTAGAAAGAAAAGGAGCAATTCATAAAGTTGGAACAAATGGATACATAGTATACCCACCATCCAAGCTTTTATTGCATTTAGATAAGATGGTCATGAAGTGTCATGGAACTTGTTTACTTTAGATTATAAGATATGAAGCAATAACATTGTGTTGATTGTTCATATATGATAATCACATTTATCGTTTGAGTTTATAAAACTCATTTTTGTGCTTTGTTATATCCAAATAGGTTGTAATGACAACTTTGAACCCGATTAAAGTGAACTGGATTAACATAGCCTTAGCCCCTAGTCACTTTTAATAGGTGGCGTCTGAAAGTGACTGGAGTGTGATGCGATTGATGGCAAGTTCTGTGACAACCCTCGCGAATGCGGAAATATAAAACATACAAGCATGTGAATTATATAGCGGAAAATACGGTATTTTAAAAAACCTTTATACATGCAAGGTAGAAAAATACGAGGAGTGTCAAAATATTGCAAACTAAATAAAAATACACAAGAGACGTAGTCTCTTAAAGTGTTAACAAAAGACAAAGTAATTAGCAACTAGCTAAACAACGTCTAGAGGTGTTTCATCCAGGAACAACGCCCGCTAGCTCACACCCGAACCCAAAATAGTCAAAGCAAAAAGCCATCCATGCAAGCAACCTGTTCATTCATGAAAAACATGAACGCCACAATCAGTGGGGAGTAACTCCGGGTTCTCCCAACCATATCACATCAAACGTACATATAAAGAAATACAAAAGTTAAATCATGCATATATAGATATACATGTGAGTTACAATAAGAATAGATAGGCAATCCAATATATAATGATAAGATCATGTGGAAATCAAATCCGAAACATCATGTTATTCAAAGACTCGGGAAAGACACTCTTAGGCAACCGAATACGCTCACTAGGGCTTGCATCTCACCGTTAGCGGTATACGATTGATAAGATTGAGACTCGGCAGACAAACCACGTCAAGTCATGCGATGATCACAATAAATACAACATATTATCATCCATTCACGAACCAAGACCTTGACGGTGTCAAGTCATCCAATGACCATGAATACAATCATCAAATCACGCATTCAAAGACAACGACACAAAGACGACAACTCTCACGGTAAATGAAACGCACTAGCATCGTGTACATGGCAAGTATGATTAAAAGGCGTTCACGGATGACATTTCCCTCAACTCATACACGATGACATTTCGTATATGTAGACTAATTTCCTCCTGGTAGGACGACGATAATAATACGGTCCTAGTCTAAACCTGGCCAGACTCTCGAAATAAATCATGTTCCGATTCGACACGCGATGACGTTTCGCATCCAAGACTCGGTCTTACAATATATATGCCGAGTACCCCAAATTTGGTAGATCAATTCACGAAAGAGGCGGAAAACTAGCTCAAGCCTCATAACATGCGGTACGCTACATGCAAATAACACCACCTCGCAAGTACACAACATTTGACGGCCGGGTCGAACAACGCATAGCGTTCAACTCCCAACAACGTCGTCATATGCCCACTACACATGCAATTAAGCAGTAGGATACCTATCCGTTCCGACATTCCAGCCTTACGAACGGGAAGGTAGCCAAGGAAATGAGAGTACAAAGCACAAGACAAAAATAGTGCTCAAACCGTAACATTTGTAAAAACCGACTCAAAGTGGGACATAGCAAAAACCGTCACAAAACATGTGATACATGCGAATGAGATATCATATATCCAAAAACATGAATCAATACATGATACCCAAGCATTAGACCAAGTTTAAGAAGCATAATAAATAAGAAACATAGATAACTCTCCAAAACAACAAGTTTGGAAACTAACTTAAACAAGGGTTCACTTCAAACTGTCATAACTAGAGTTCTAGATATGGGAATGCAGAAATTCCAAGTCGAGGTGATAGCTGATCCTCTTACGGTTCCAACGAGTGGTCACAAGCTCAAAACAAGCAAGTAACGAAGAAGTTATGATCATTCTACGAAAAAGGGTCGGTGCAGGAAATTGCCAGCCGGGCACTAGACCGGCTGCCGGTCCTTCGGCCAGGAACACCCTTCTACCCTAGAACCACCAACACCAATCCTATCATTTTCAATTCTCCTAATTCACTTCTAATAATTATCAACAATCAATATTCATCATCAACAATCATCAAACAACAACCATCATAAATCATAACATGATTCCTAAGCTCTAATCGTATTCTAAATACGATTTCTAACATATAAAGCATTGCAAAAACCCGTAAATGACTTACCGAAGTAAACCCCTCACCGTTACCTTTTACGCTGTCTTTAATCGATTACTAAAGCCCTCATAGTAGTTCCACCCTACAAATAGGGTATAATAAAAAGATGAATAAAATTCATCTTGAGAAAGACGGATAATTTAAAAAGCGAGAAAGACGGTAATTTTATTACCAATACGGATAGAGGAAGGTAAGAGGGAAGGAATAAGACGAACTTACGTGAATTCCGTCGAGTAACGAAGAAGTTACGTCAATTCTAAGCTTGAAATCAAAGAGGGGAAATGAGATTTCTTAGAGAGGAAGGAAGTGTGTTTGATTTTGTGTTTAATGAAGAATTAGGTTAAGGAAGGGAGTTGTGTGAGATGTGTAGGAAAAGTCAAAGACGATTTCCAAAGTCCAGAAAAGTCAAACTAGACTGAAGACGGCTTTTTCATGAAATCTCGTAGAAATTCCAAATACGAACTCGGAAATTCAAAATTCGACTCGGAACTTAAAATTATAAATTAAAACTTAAAATTGCTGAAACGATTTCGTAAAATATTTCTATTAGAAAAATAGGGTACATTTCCGGGTGTTACAATCACCCTACCTTTTAAAAAGTTTCGTCCTCGAAACTTGAGAGTAGAAAATAAAAGTATCAAGGACAAAAATCGGTTTTCAAAATTAATACGAAAACTTTTATAAGGGAAACATTTATGAACGAGGTTCATCTCGAAAACGTTTTAAGGAGAATTTTCATAAGTGCGAAACTTACTTACGGATCACAAGAATGCTCGTCGCGAACGAGAACTCTAATTATCCAAACCAATCTTTGTCGAAATAGTGAAGTCGAAATTCAAAACAACGTTAGTAAGTGCAGGACTAGTTATCAGACGTCTCCAATAACAAGTGCAAACATCCAACCAAACGCAAAATCCAAATATAAAAGCAAAAGAAATCCCTCTTCTCTAAAAAGAGGGTACACAAACCATTTTTAAACTTCTTTGAAACGTTAAATTAGAAATATAATATGGAAATTTGAAAGTTTTCTCAAAGATAAAATCAAATAACAAGACATTACACATACATAGAGCGACTCGAACATCAAGTTCACAAATCACGATAACAAAATATATACAAAACACGCAAAAACATAACAAATCGAATTCTTAGGAATAGGAAGAATCACGATGAAGTCGGCACGAAGATCTACAAGAACTCGATAGAACTAACTCTACTGATACTCTAATCCTCAAGAGGATGTAATTTACCCAAGTTACACCTCAACATTTTCAATCATTTGATTTCTACTAAAATCCTTCATAACCACGAGACCTCAAGTCATCCACATATCCATTCAAACCGAATTAGCATCGACTAGGGTCCATAGATTGCAATCTGCAGGAGAGGTCCTTTAACGCAATATAAAATCCTTAGATTCATCAAACTCTATCTGAGACCACTAACCAAAGAAATCTCATCTTAGGGGGACCATATCTAGTAACAACCACAAAGTGAACGGCCCTTACCATAAAATTCTCTGATCCAATTTCTTCCAAAATTCATTACAATGACTTTCTCATCCTCGAAAGTCAAAACACAATCAAAGCAACAAACATAATTATCTAAGATTCAACTAGCCTCATCCAAAGTCTCACGACAACGGAAAATCCCCAATCCATTATCGGCTATAAGGATTCTTTCATACGTCATAACATCCTTAATTCGATCATTACTACGCTCGAAGCCTCAAATATAAATAGTCACATTAGCAAACTATGGTGGTTACCAATCCTCAAGATAAATGGGTTCACCATTCTAACTCTATATTCCATAACAACTGAGCACTCACTATCCAAAGCTTGCAACGAACATTTCTCAATTTCCAACTATGATTCCTTAAGAATAAAAGAGAATTATTAATTCCAAACCACAAATGACCAATTACTTGGCAATCAGACAAGCATTCAAATCATCTAGCTCATCTAAAACTCAAAATGAATCGATTTTCATTTATGACAAAACTCCTCAAACTTTGGGTACCAACTCAATTACCCTAAAGCAAAGCCTCATTTAGAATTCACCAATTAGAGACATCTAATTCCGAAATGATATCCCAAGCAACCGATATAACACTCAACAACAACGAACATCATCTCGCTCAACTTGATTCCCAAAATAGCACTACACTAGCAAGCTCAATAAATGAAACCACCAAGAGAGTACAATACCACCAACAGATTCATCCTAAGGTTTAAATCCCAATCCTACTCATGATCAAAATCAACACGAAGCTAGCTAACAAACTAATAATCTCACCAGAGGAAAGACAATGACACCATGACATTGGAAACGATAGGAGATTTTGAGGGAAACACGAACGCGCTAAGATCCGACGAAAATTAGAGGAACGCTAGAGGTAGGGAGCCAAAAGCTAGATATTGGATAGATATAGCTATGAAGATAGCCAAGAAAAGGAAAAGATAAGAGAAAACAATTTCCTAGGAATCGGGCTTAGTAGGAATTTGCATGAAAGGAAATGGAAAGGGATAATGGCACGAGAAAAAGGTTTAAGGTTTAATCCACAAAATTCCCTTTTCAAACTCAGGGCGATAGCAAAGCAAATCATCTCAATAACAAAGGTCTCTTACAAGGGACCCTCGTACCACAAATCATCGGAGTAAGATACACCTAGTTTTAACAAATCGATTACAACCCAATTCATCCATCCTTTCATATCACACGGATTCCCAATTGCGGAATTGTAACTCAAGTATAATAACATTCCTTTAGCTCAAATATTCAACACAACCTCAAAGGTTTCTTTAATTGAAGGACTAACAAATACTTTCTTATACTCGGTCATTTTCAAGTCTATAGCCCACGAGTTCATTATTATCAAAGTACAACATCAAGCCAAACATCATCATTAACATCCCAAGGTATTTCCATCCTAGATCACATCATCGAATCTCTCTCATATCTATAATCCTCAAGTAATATGGTTCAACTTACAACGAAACCTTACTACTTCAAACAAGTCTCCGATACCATAAGATAAGATCATATTTTTAAATCCAAGAATTATAGCCAAAAGCTTTTCCACCAAGCCTATACTCACAAACACACAAAAGGGAACCACAAGACGTCACTTAGTCTCAAAAGCATTTTGCACCTCAAGATATCATTCTAAACTTCTTATTTACACCAACTAGACCTATCATAAGCATGGTCTTCAAAACAATAATAAACTTCTAAGTCCAAAAGACTAACTTACTAATTGAGTGAAGAAGTCATCATTCGACCTTACACCATCGAATAACATGAACTATTTACACATTAGTCATGACAAGCATC
>JAIUZE010026688.1:0-25562 GCA_022085475.1 Heliosperma pusillum | reverse complement strand
ATTGGTCTTTCATGTTTGATGATTCTATGAATCTTAGAAGGTGAGATGCAAGCCGGCTAAGGTTGATAGAGTTTGGATTACCGGTTGTTAACTGATTCACATGATAGTTCGTTTGATTAGGGTTGAGTGTATCATGGCCATGTTTTAAAGGTAACCTCTGAGCTAGCATACCAGCTTCCCTACCTCGTGTTATAGATTAATAACGGTTTCACATGATAGCTTTCATATGCTAGGTTATATGTTAGTTATTTGTTTCATAACATGAAAAGCATATCATATATGTTAAGGTTTTGTATTTTCCATATACATTGCTTTTATGTTATTCATGTTTAATTAAACTCGACATTTCGTGGCTGTGAGAACTCGGAGTTACTCCCCACTGACTGTGGCTTCCGTGTTTATATTTAATGCGGTTGGCAGGTTTGTGATGCATACTTTGGGTACATTGACGAGCTAGCGAGCGAAGTATTTATCTTGGACCTATATTCGGTTCTTAGGATTGTATATTATTATACACTCTTTTATTTCCGTATTTATACGGGAAATATGTCTCCCGTTTTGGATATTTCTTTTGTATAATATTATTTCCTTTTTGTTATGAACCTTTTTATTTAAGACACCTTTGTTATGTATTCTCATCTTTTATTTAGTTAAATATTTTTTTCTTTCCGCAAATTTGAGGGTGTCACACTTTCCAAAAGTAACAAGTAAAAATTGTTATTTTCTTCGATAATACCAATGTATCTATCGGGTTGGTGACTAACCCTTCCGGACCTCCTAGGTACAGATGGAATAACAACAGAATTGGACGACGAAGGAACATCTTCTTGCTTCTCCTCTTCGGTTTGTGGCTCTTGAACTTCGTCAAGTTCAAATTGTCCCCCACACTGGCTTTTAGAAATATGTTCCCTTTCTAGAAAGACAGCCTCACTCGACACAAACACTTTGTTTTCTTGAGGTTTGTAGAAGTAGTAACCACGTGAGTTATTTGGATAACCTACGAAAATGCATTTTTCGGATCTTGGAACTAGCTTAGTGTCGGTCTTTACCTTAACAAAAGCATCGCATCCCCAAATTTTCATATAGGACAAATTTGGGACTTTCCCTTTCCACATCTCATATGGAGTCTTTTCGGTTGCTTTGGTCGGGCTTTTATTCAATGATATTATGTCGGTTTGGATTGAAAATCCCCAAAACGAGTCTGGCAACTCGGTTTGACTCATCATTGATCAAACCATATCAAGTAGGGTTCGATTTCTCCTTTCGGCCACACCATTAAGTTGAGGTGTTCCAGGTGGAGTTAGTTGTGATACAATGCCACAATTCTTCAAGTGTGAATCAAATTTATTACTAAGATACTCACCACCACGATCGGATCGTAATGCTTTGATCTTTTTGTTCAATTGGTTTTCTACCTCATTTTGAAATTCCTTGAATTTCTCAAAAGCATCACTTTTATATTTGATTAAGTAAATATACCCATATCTACTTAAATCATCAGTGAATGTAATGAAGTAGTCATAATTACCTCTAGCAGAAATAGTCATTGGTCCACACACATCGGTATGTATAAGGCCCAACAGTTCACTTGCTCGTGTCCCTTTACCACTAAAAGGATTACGAGTCATTTTCCCTAGGAGACAAGATTCGCATATACCAAAAGATTGAAAATTAAACGGTTTAATTATACTAGTCGATACTAGTCTTTTGATGTGATTCTCATTTATGTATGACTCATTTGGATCACTTGATTTGAGTCTTTTTGATTGAATGTTATATATATCTCTGGTTGAGTTAGACGTCTCAAGAACATAAATACCATTAATAGAATTACCTTGGCCTAAGACCAAGTCATTCTTTGAAATCATACAATAATTGTTTTTGATCGCAAAAGTAAAACCCTCCATGTCTAACATGGCTATGGATATTATGTTTTTAGACAAAGAAGGTACAAAATAACAATTATTCAAGTACAATTCAAAACCACTAGCTAAAACAAGTACGTAGGTCCCCTTAGAAGTGGCGGCTACCCTAGCTCAATTTCCAAGTCGTAGATCCACATCACCCTTGCCTAGCTTCTCCACGTTTATTAGCCCCTGTAAATGATTACAAAGGTGAGAACCACAACCGGTATCCAATACCCATGTTGAGGTCGAGGTATAATTTATATCAATAACAAAAATTTCGGAGAGAGTATTACCGAGTGGAATTACTAGTCCATCTCTAATATGCTCCAAGTAGATGGGATAATTCCTCATCCAATGGCTCATGCCATGACAATAATTGCATTCATCATCGAATTGAGGACCTTTGGTAGTCTTACTACCTTTTCCGCTTCTCATATACTTTTTACCTTTCTTCCTCTTATTTTTGAACCATTTCATCTTAGGTGCAAGACTTTTCTTGCTTATACTCCCACTAGTCTCTTGATCTCTCCTTCCTTCCAAAGATAAGGATTGCATCTTCTTGGTGAGATTGTTTTCCCAAGACTCTTTCACCAAAAGATTTGGCAAAGGGGGTTTGGAGGAGGTAACAAAGTTGAGATTCCCGTCGGAACCTATTCCCAAATAAAGTTCTCTAGTCGTATCGAGATTATATAGAGCGCAAATTTCATCAAATGATTTGTGATATGAATCAATGGTGATACGTACGGTAGAACGAGATGTATCCATTGCGGTCAAATGAAACTACAAAAGGAGATGGAGGAAATAATAACAGTTATCGTTTTAAACTTGCAAACATTTTAAACAAGTTAAGCATTATATAGTCACCTCTACCCAACTATCATAAATGATTCCGAGATCCAAATTCATATCAACTTGGGTACGGTAAGCCGATTCATCCCTTATTAATATAATTCGGTGGATTAACTCTTTAATCGATTCTACATTAGAATTCTCGGTCGATAATATTACTTTAATATTTATCTTAAGCCCGGAACACATGCGGCTACGGTCGCGAATACTTCCGTCGCGAATACTTCCAAATTTCGAAATAATAACCTTTATTACCCCACTTACCCAACGTAACAAGTTTAGCACCCTGATGAGTCGAGCCTACTTCCTTGCGAAATTGGGATTCATGGATTCTATCATTTGGTAAGGCTTGATCTCAATTATATATCATGAGAGGTCTTGACAATTTATTATCTATCTCGTTTAAGTGAACTAAATCGATGAATGAATGAAAATTTAATTGACACGGTCGAATACTCGATAAAATAGGCATGTCATGTTATGGCGATTTGGCAATGGATGCAAACATATTAAATAAAATGGAAGCATAAAAATAAAACTCCTAGTATGGCCTTTCCTATAATAGAAAATCATATATTCTATTACAAATTCGGAAACCAACTCCTTTGGTGCCTTGAACTTCATAAGCACGCCTTTCAAGGTCCCGTCTCTCTCGGAACTCCTTTCTGAATGGCAACGTCTTTGGGAAACTCCGGTATTACAAATAATTACAAATTATATAATAAAATTACAAATCTCCTATTATACATTTTTAAAATAAAATAATACAATAAAAGTGATACGAAATCACATTTAATTACAAGCGAATCAATATTTCCTTACATTTCGGGCAATATCGATTAAAACTAAGGCCATACAAGGAATAAATTACATAATTCCAAATTATATAAACCAAAATATGACATTCATAATAAATATGCAGCATAATAATATGTATAAAACATGCTCATTTTAAATGCCAAATCGCTCTATTTAACAGTTTATATCGAATATAACTCGGTTTTACGGAAATGCGTGATAATGACACTTTAAAATCACCAAACAATATTTAAATCATATTTAAGTCCAAGTTAATTATACCAACTCATTTAGGTCTCAAAAATTAGTCATTACTCAATTTTTGATAATAATTCAACTTGTTGTTATTTAAATTGCTCATAATTAGACTTTTAAAATCATATTTTAATCAGATAAATTCAAATTTAATTACAATAATTTCAAAATTTTAATTTTAAATTCTTGAACATTCTGGAACATTTCCTTGACACATATAATGTCAAAAATCATGGTTAAAAAATTTGAATCGATTTTGAGAAAAATTAGTTGCCCTTTATCGGTTTTATCAAATAAATTACATAAAGCATGCAAAAATTAATCATATTAAATTTTCAACTTTAGATTTGAAAGGTGGGACATTTATGCAACCAGCAAAAATTTTCTCTTGTCATGAAATTTAATTTAGCTATATTTGCTAAATAAGTCACTATTTATGCCATTCTTACATTAAACATTTCATAAATCATGCTAGACAAATCACACTTGTTTCAAATTTTCTAGTCTAATAGGAAAACATGCATGCGACAACATACTAAAATATCATGGTTAGATTAAAAGCAAAAGTAGTTTAAACCATTAGACCTTTATTTATTCCATTTTATCATATAAAAATCATAAATAATACGAAATAAGTCCACTTCACACGAAATTTTACATACAGTAATTAAAATATATTTTTGATATTGTGTAAAACTTTCAAGGTCAGAAGATAAGTCTAACTATATTTAGCATTTTAAACATCATTTTACTCATTAAAATGTAATAAAAACACTAAAAATCATATTTGAGCACTATAAATTTCCATAAATCATCAAAATGGCCTAAAATCATATTAGGACCAGAATATATTGACATGCAAATAACTTTGTGATTTTATCTTATAAAACACAAATTACAAGTTTTCTTTAAGTTACCATAACTCGAAAAAACTAAAAATCGATTATGCATGCAATAACCAAGGCTCTTGATACCGCTTGTATGTTTCATAAAATAGATATTAGACATTTCTAATATCATAATACAATTAGTTTACTCATAAACTAATTAGATCTTATGCATGCATAACAAAAATATAAAGATAAGAAGAAACTTTTCCTTACATTGATCTTATACCAAATTTGGGCACAAAATAGGACTCCTTCCTACTTTGTTCTTGAGCTTATATGTTGAGGATGAACTCCTAGTTTCAATAGTAGAAACTCTTCTCTTAATTGCACCCAAGACTATCCCTTAATACCAATAATAATTTTACTAAAAATATTATTAGTGACCATATAAGAAAATCTAATTTTAATAATATTACTACAATAGCAACATATATTGAAGATCTAAGACTTTAGAAAAAAATACTCATAAACTCTTTTATGAAAAATGTTAGTGAGATAAGGAGATTTGATAAAAATGACATGTTTCACCAAAATGAGAACTTATTCCCATAGGGTTGTGGGGGTGGGTGTGGCCGGTCATGCATGTCTTGGGGAGCCCCAAGCATGCTCAATTTTTGTTCTTATCAAAATGTTAGCATAGGTCTAGCTAGTATTAGGTGTTATGATTGTGTTTTACAATTAAAATCAACAACCAATTAACACCCTAAAACTACCCACCATGACCGGTCCACCACCATAAAATGGAGTCCATTTTATCTTTGTAATTTTGTCATTTGTAATGTGGTATGTCATGTACCATGTCACATGACATAAGGATAAATAAATGTATATTTAACAATTTAAATATCATTTCACATTATGTAACAAAAACAAATAGTAATTCATAATTACATATATAAAATGGGTCACATTAAGTCCAGTTGATATAATCTACAACCCTTTGTAATTATAATCAACTAATCATTCTTATCTCAAATTTTTTCATAAACAATAATCAATTTTAGTAATAAAACATTTAAATTACAAAAATTTTGTCTTATTTAATCTTATTACAATAAGACATAAATTTTCACTCATAAATAAAATTTGTTCATTTTTAAGAATTTAATTAATCTGTATCGATATACAATTAATTAACTTTACAATTAAGGGAATGGTCCTATAGGTGTGACCTTAAGGGATCAACTGATCACCACCGTCATACGACAGTAACGTCAAACTCTAGCAAGCCAATCGTTATCGATTAATGTTGACCAGTTGACTATAATATTTATCATCGTCCATTAGCATTCTTATTATTGAGATTTAATTATGTGATCGCACTATTGTTGAGGACACTTACTCCAACACTGAGAGCCTTTGTCAAAAATCTTGGTAATTCCAAGAACAATCATTAGTAGTTAGTAAGGAATATGAATACATACTCTCATTATTGTCGGAAAGTACACAACACCTGGTTTTTCGAGGGTTGTACGAAGACCAACAAGATCAATAACCATATCCATGACCCAACTCCCTCGTAGCAAAGTCTGCAATGCTTCTTGGGTAACTTCGAACCATTGCGTTGCAACAACAACATCGGTAATAATGCAAATATTGTAATTAGATCCACTCAAAACATCTAAATGCAAAAAATAATTATATTTTTAAAAATGCTTTATGGTCAATTATAACTTACTTTTTATTCGCCACATTTGTCTTAATAAAATTCATCAACTGTGCATCTGTATAGCATAACAGTTTTCGTGCATCCGTATAGCGTAACTCTTGTCGCACCTGATTACTGCGGAAAAAAGGAAAATTAAAGGTTCTTAAATTTTGATTGCAAGATATAAGTTGTATAAGACAAAAAAGTAGAATTTTGATTACCGAATCTCACAGCCACTGTTGTAAGCCTTTTGCATCAGACGTCACTTGAACTTACAAAGAGTTGTTAGCCCAAGTCAAAATTTGATTGCAAAACCTTACAATATAATGTTACACAGCATATCTCTGAAAAATAACAAACAAAGTGAAGTTAACATCAGAGCCTACATATTTCATGCATATACAGGGCTAATTCATGAAACTACAAAGCTAGTTCTTGCATTTACATCCATGAAACTACACAAATAAGACAAGTAGTAGAAAATGAAACAAACTAATGAGCTTCCTAAGAAACATTCATCTGAATTGATCTAAATATTACGCATAAGGTAGATACACTAACTTAAAATTAGACTTCAGTAATAGAGACTTCTGTCCTTTAGCAGCTTTGAACTATACCCTGACTTAGTCCCGTTGTACATCTCCATATGACGCATAAGGTAGATTCCAGTATCACACTCAACATCAATGGTTGAATTCGGAACATACAGTTTGGCTATTAAAAACCATGCAGCGTTCAGCTTTGGAATCTTGATACTAAGCTTTGAAATCAACAATTTCGTCTGATAAGCGAAAGACAATGCCAAGTAAATAATTTATTTTAAAAGTAGACCTAAATCAGCCATTTAACACGTTTATTGCGAAAGCGTATGAAGACATACCACATCTTTAACATGGACTGAATAATCAGTTTGCTTCATATCCATTGGGTGTATAACTTCGAACAAGCTATTCTCAACATGGAAACAAAAAAGAAGTGGCGTGGGTGCCACAACAGGAGTAAAAACCTGCAATATAATAAAAATAAAAAGGCTATTAGCTGAGAACTATTTATATTATTAATTTGCAACATTTTTAAAAAAATTAAATCGTCAAGGAATTACGAACTTCACTTCTTCAAAGTTGACATTTAATGAGTTAATTTGTAGATTAAATTAGGTGATGTATTAGAGAATACAAAAGCTACAATTTGATAATTGACGCTAACAAAATTAAATAAAAAACCTACATCAGTTTCTTCGGTGAAAAATAGACGGTAACGGGATGTACGAGATCTTAATCTGTTTTGGTCATTTAGATAATCACACCACAAACTGATGACATTGCTGTGAACTGTACTACCAAGTAACAAAGTCTTTAAATCACGTCATGTAAGACTCTTGCCCGTATGGCTGAACAGAACCTCGCTAAACATGTATAAAAAACGAAACATTAGTGTTATAAATAGAAAATATAATACATTTAGCGAATACAATGAAAAATGAAGAGATGTAGTAGACTAATACATACCCTTCGTCTAAGTCACAGGCAAATGCATACTCTCCAATCTCTTTCTCAGACTGACTCAAGTCACGCAACACATCCACGTTTCGTATGAAGAAAGGTGAACGGTAAACATCAGCTACCTCACCATTTCTCTTTGACAGCACCCTCTTAGGTTGCCGGGTCTCCATGGCATGTTTTGAGAGGGCAATTGGGGACAATTGTACAAGGGAGAAGAAGGCATAATTGGCGGTTGATCCAACGACAGTTGAGACGAGATAACTATTGGTGATGGTTGGGACAGGATAATTATTGCACTACAAAAAAAAAAGAATCATAGCGACGGACCATTCCGTCGCAAATACGCTTAATTCCGTCGCCAAAAGGCATTTGCGACGGAATTTCCATCATAAATACTGCGTCGCAAATTTTTGTCGCAAAAGGTACAGGATTTTTTTTAAAAAATTTTAAATTTTTTAAAATTTTTTTTTGACAGCACACTCTTAGGTTGCCTAATCCAACCCTAAACCCCTTCCCTTATCCTTATTCGAATGGCCGCGAGACCTAAAGACACCCTAGAGGGGAAGAGTGAACCCTTTCTAAGAGGAGACAGGATTAAAACTAGGGGAATGGTATCCTAAAAGTAGGACGGTAAAAGGTTTAGTGTTGGATTAGGAAGGACCACTTCGCTGACCCGCCTAATCAAACCCTTAACCCTTTCCCTTATCCTTATTCGAACGGCCGCGAGACCTAAAGACACCCTAGAGGGGAAGAGTGAACCCTTTTCTGAGGGGACGGGATTAAAACTAGGGGAATGGTATCGTATAAGTAGGACGGGAAAGGGTTTAGGGTTGGATTAGGCAGGACCGCTTCGCGGAACCACCTAATCCAACCCTAAACCCTTTCCCTTATCCAAATTCGAACGGCCGCGAGACCTAAAGACACCCTAGAGGGGAAGAGTGAACCCTTTTCTGAGGGGACGAGATTTAAACTATGGGAATGGTATCCTAAAAGTAGGACAAGAAAGGGTTAAGGGTTGGATTAGGCATGACCGCGTAAACACTTTTCTTATCCTTAAGACACCCAAGAGGGGAAGAGTGAACCCTTTTCTGAGGGGACGGGATTAAAACTAGGGGAATGTTATCCTAAAAGTAGGACGGGAAAGGCTTTAGGGTTGGATTAGGCAGGACTGCTTCGCGGACCCGCCTAATCCAACTCTAAACACTTTCCCTTATCCTTATTCAAACGGCCGCGAGGCCTAAAGACACCCTAGAGGGGAAGAGTGAACCCTTTTCTAAGGGGACGGGATCAAAACAAGGGAATGGAATCCTAAAAGTAGGACAGGAAAGGGTTTAGGGTTTGATTAGGCAGGACCGCTTCACGGACCGGCCTAATCCAACCCTAAACCCTTTCCCTTATCCTTATTCGAATGGCCGCGAGACCTAAAGACACTCTAGAGGGGAAGAGTGAACCCTTTTCTTAGGGGACGAGATTAAAACTAGGGGAATGGTATCCTAAATTAGGACGGGAAAGGGTTTAGGGTTTGATTAGGCAGGACCGCTTCGCCGACTCGCCTAATCCCACCGTAAACCCTTTCCCTTATCCTTTGTCGAACGACCGGGAGACCTAAAGACACCCTAGAGGGGAAGAGTGAACTCTTTTCTGATGGGACGGGATTAAAACTAGGGGAATGGTATCCTAAAAGTAGGACGGGAAAGGGTTTACGGTTGGATTAGGCAGGACCGTTGCGCGGACCCGCCTAAACCAACCCTAAACCCTTTTCCTTATCCTGATTCGAACGACCGCGAGACCTAAAGACACCCCAGAGGGGAAGAGTGAACACTTTTCTGAGGGGACGGGATTAAAACTAGGGAAATGGTTCCTAAAAGTAGGACTTGAAAAGTTTTAGGGTTGGAGTAGGCAGGACCGCTTCGCAGAGCCGCCTAATCCAACCCTAAACCCTTTCCCTTATCCTTAGTCGAACGACCGGGAGACCTAAAGACACCCTAGAGGGGAAGAGTGAACCCTTTTCTGATGGGACGAGATTAAAACTAGGGGAATGTTATCGTAAAAGTAAGGCGGGAAAGGGTTTAGGGTTGGATTAGGCAGGACCGCTTCGCGGACCCGCTTAATCCAACCCTAAACACTTTCCCTTATCCTTATTCGAACGGCCGCGAGACCTAAAGACATCCTCGAGGGGAAGAGTTAACCCTTTTCTGAGGGGACGGGATTAAAACTAGGGGAATGGTATCCTGAAAGTAGGACGGGAAAGGATTTATGAATGTAAAAACACATATGTTTATAGAAATAGCATGTTGAAACTTGGACAGTAATTCAGGCAACATGATTCTAATATTTACTTCAAACCATTACATAAGTCTTAATTATACAAAATATAAACCATTATAATTATACATAATGCAAAAGGTTTGCAAAAAGACTACTTTAAATCCGAATCAGATTTAAGCACCAAGCAAAATAAATTACATCTTCAAAATATAAACTAGGGCTATCTAGAGTTTACATAACCTTATCTAAGTTAAAGTTCTACGAACTAGTAATTGTCTTGCAACTAGATATGTTGTTTGGAATGTCATGGTAGGCATAGCGCGGACAACATCATTAATTTCTCGAACATTGACATCATTAAGCACCCTAAGATGTGCTCTCTGCAATGGATTTCGTTCTTGCTAATCATGCAATAGTAGCCTAGCTACCATATTCTGTGTCAGGTAAAATTTACACCTTTGGGAAGTTACTCTAGAACCCCTACGAACAATTCTTACGCCATTAACATCATTAATTCGCAAGTTGGCCATGTATGCCGCATGAACAAGAGGTGCATCAACATGAAAAATGAACAGTTCAGACCATTTTTTACAGACAGCGGCCATGTTTGCCTTGTCAAACTAACTATCAACTTTACTGAAAATTGTTACCATGATATCTTCATCATTAAGAACACTACTTTGTGCTTGACTACACCTACCATCTACCTGAACTTCATGACCTTCAAATGGTCAACTAACACTTGTTTTTTTTTTGGTTACATAATTATGAATGAACTGTTGTCTATCTTCATCCTCAAGATTGATTACCTACCCCAAGCAACGATTGTCCATATTAGACCTAGGTTGAAAGAGGCAAAGTTAGAAAACGATATACGTAGTTAGATAGGCCTATAAAAACCTACATGTTATTCTAGAGAGTCATTGATTCCGTAAGTAGGAGTAGCATATTGGGGAAGCGAAAAGAAGTAAAGCAACAGAATAAAAAAATGGATGTAGAAACAAATAATTAAGTCGAACAGAGAGGAATCAGTTGTATTGAACAAATCAACAATTAATCAGAGTACTAAATTGAATAGACGAATCAATTGTATTGAACGAATCAACAATTAATCAGAATACTAAATTGAATAGACGAATCAATTGTATATCACAAAATTAGGGTTACGATTGTAAACAAATTCATCAGAATAACCAGAGAATGGGTGTATAATGATAGATCAATGATAAAATACTAAATTGAATAGATGAAAACCTAATTAAACATACATGCAACACTTGAAAACAACGAAAGCAGAAGAAAGCAGATTTAATCACGCATTAAAAACGTACACAACAAATATGAAGCACAAAAATAGTAAAGATTGAAGAATAACAGAGAAGTAGGAGAAATTGAGGAATTACCTAAATTAAAACGGACGGTAGATACAATGAAAAAGAACGAAGAAGAGAAGAAGCTTAAATAACAACAATGGCGGATGATGGTTCCATGATCGAAGGAAGAAGAAGTTGTTCGAAGAGAAAGAGAGAGTGAGTGACAGTGAGAATGAGAGTGAGAAGAGAGAGAGGGGGGGAAGTTTATAATTGGAAAATGTTTTATGACGGTTTGAAGGGAGAAGAGTGAATAAATGAGAGTGTAATTGACTAATCTTGAGCGTCTAATATTATTAAATCTAAGGGTTGTTAGTGGTTCACACAGTTCTCATTATCATGGAGGTTCTCATGTGATCCCAAATATATATATATATATATATATATATATATATAGAATTGGGATCCGGTGAGAACCACTAAGATAATGAGAACCGTGAGAACTCCGCATTACGAAATTTATTTTTAAAAAATAAGGGCATTTTTGGGTTCAACGTAGAATTTTATGGCTAGGTAACATACATCTTGTTCGAAAAAATATAAGCTACTAGCGGAAATTGAGGTGAAATACGATTTATTAATTTTCATGCACCTAGTAGTTAATTTCATGCATCTAACAATTTCATGCACCTGGTGCTCATTTTTATGCATCTAGAGCCCGATATTTTCATGTACCTAGTAACTTGTTTCATGCATGTAGCAATTTTCGTGCACCTAGTGCTCGTTTTCACGCATTTAGAGTAATTTTAGTGTACAAATTGAATTTATGTACATTAAGTACATATTTTTTAATATAATCAATAAATTTTGTTTAGTTACTGCAAATATTTTGCTTGAATAAACTAAACTAATGGTAAATGATCCAACAAAACTTTCGAAACAAGATTTGGTGGAGATTTAGTGAGAGTTCTCACGGTTCTCATTTTGTTAGTGGTTCTCACCGGATCCTGACCCTATATATATATATAAATAGGATCATATGAGGTCACATCTATTTGGTGAGATCAAGAAACCAATCTAAGCCATCCAAATCAAATTATATCAATCTCTCAAATCATTCCACGTGGACTTTTAACTTAATTCACCACAACTTCCATATCCTTTTATTTGAGTTCATTTCTATGCACTAAAGTTTACCCCTCTCTCTCTCTCTCTCTCTCTCTCTCTCTCTCTCTCTCTCTCTCTCTCTTCTCTCTCTCTCTCTCTCTTCTTTGTCTCTCCTAAATTTTAATCAATTCGAAGTATCTTCGCTATTCTCGATTGATTCTGCGTCGATTTTTCTCTTATTGTTCTTTGTCTCTCCTAAATTTTTCTCTTATTTTCGAGCATGATTATTCTCTTATTTTCGAGCATGATTATCCATGAGAGAGGTTGAATAAGCACCAAATCAAGTGACAAAATAAGAACAACAATTCTCCTATTTAAAGGCATCATGGCCGGCCATCATGCTCCATATGAGCAAATATATTGGTTATTTTATTCTCATGCAGATTTTTGGAGTGTAGTGTTAATTGTAATGATTTTGGTATACTAGTCATGTCACCATCAACATAGTGAATTGTGTGCATGAATTAGAACAACCATCATCACTACCCATATTGAGACAATATTTCGACTCATATGGAGAAAATATGGTTCATTTTGATTTTTGATATTTGTCCCACAAATACTTATTAATCATATGCTCAATTATCTTGTATAATTAAGTGCTAATTTGATTATATAACAATTATATGACACAAATTAATAAACAATATACACTAAAATTTTAAGTGGTATTTTACCATTATATCAATATATAATGGGTCCCACAATGCACAGTTAATTTATTTTACAACTCATTGTAAATATAATTAACTAATTACCTCGACCTCAAAATATATGTAAAACCTCAACTAATTTAGTAAATTAACGATTAATTACTAAACTAGATCTGATTTAATCATATTAAAATAAGATATAAATTTATTAGTCAATTATCGCCTAATTGAAAAATAAACTTAATCGAATTTGAATTCCAAACTGAATTTCTAACAATTAACTCTCGTACCTATTCAATATATGTAATGGACTAATCAACTGTATCATATACAAATAATTAGTTACTATTGGGGTTTCATCCTATAGGTGTGACCGAAAGGGATCAGTTGATCACCGTCGTCATACGACAATAACGTCAAACTCTAGTCAGCCAACCGTTATTGATTTACGTTAATCAACTGACTAATCATATATATAGTCAATAAGTATCCCAATAATATTCGTTAATGAGATTTATTATGTGGCGCACTATTGTGGAGGACACCTACTCCAACAATCTCCGACTTGTCTGACACAAGTGTGCGTCACCAATTCTCCTGTCTCTTTATCACATCTCCCACTCAACGCAAGGTGTCGTTCAGGTCGCACTTGCGATTGATTATATCTAGAGTGGTTTTCACGATATGGAGAGTAACTGTCTGACCGGAAAATCTACCATAGATCCTTTTCCGAGGGTGGCCACGCATTTACAGTAACTACTCCTCGAGTGGACTTAAGATGTTTGTACCCAACGTGGATGGACAATTCTTGTTGACCCATCTACTCTGTATGATGAAGATCACCATAACCTACAAGATGTCCATCGTCCTCCTTTCACGGCACGACCTAGACCACCAACCAAAGCCAATCGGAAACTACACCGACTCAGATAGACGGTGGCCAGTCAAAAGAATCGACTCATATGAATAAGATAGAAGAGCTTGCCATGACCAGGCATAAATTGATTGATTTAAGGGTCTCTAAAAAGGTCACTGTCTGACAGAGTGTCATACAGTCTGTCTATGTAATCGACCAATCAGCTACATGACCTCGTGGTGCTGAACCAACCATCGATCTACTTACAATCTAGTCACTTCGAGTCGTCACCTAATTGAGTGACTAGGGACAAAATACTAAGTTCGTCCTATTCACTTGAATAGGCTCCAACACTGTCTTACAATCTATTTGGATAAACAAAGTAATAAATTTAGTCAAATTAATTAAAAAGAGTTTATAATGAAACTCGAACATTGAATGTTATTATCATATATGATATAATTAATGCAATATTCAATTATTACATATCACTTAATATAAATAAATTCTGGTCCTCGTCTCAATCTCATTGTGACAACATGACCATCATGCTTAGCCTTCGATAAAGGTTTGGTTAAAGGATCAGCGATTTTATCGTTTGTCCCAACCTTACAATTGTCAATTTCCCTTCTATCCACGTAATCTCTAATTACATGATATTTCCTAAGTCTATGTCTAGACTTATTACTAGACTTGGGCTCTTTTGCTTGAAAGATAGCCCCACTGTTATCACAATATATGTGACAACCCTCGCGAATGCGGAAATATAAAACATACAAGCATGTGAAATAATATGCGGAAATACGGTATTTTAAAAAACTTTTATACATGCAAGATAGATAAAATGAGGAGTGTCAAAATATTACAAACTAAGTACGAAATACAACGAAGAGACGGGGTCTCTCAAAATGTTAGCAAAGAACAAGTGTTTAGCAAAACTAGCTAAAATCGTCTAGAGGTGAAACTTCCAGGGACAACGCCCGCTAGCTCACACCCGAACCCAAAATAGTCAAGCAAAAAGCCATCCATGCAAGCAACCTGTTCATTCATGAAAAACATGAACGCCACAATCAGTGGGGAGTAACTCCGGGTTCTCCCAGCCATATCACATTAAACGTACATATAAGGAAATACAAAGTAAAATCATGCATATATAGATATCCATGTGAGTTACGATAAGAAAGATAGGCAATCAATATAATGATAAGAGCATAAGAGTTACAAGTCCGAATCCATCATGTGATATCAAAGACTCGGGAAAGACACTCTTAGGCAACCGAATACGCTCACTAGGGCTTGCATCTCACCGTTAGCGGTATAAGTTTTATAAGATTGAGACTCGACAATCAAACCATGCCAAGTCATGCAATGACCATGAATAAATCCAGCATGTTATCATCCATTCAAACAACCCAATACATAGACGGTGCCCAATCATGCAATGACCATGAATAATATCATGAAATCACGCATTCAAGAACGACGACACAAGACGACATCTCTCACGGTAAATGAAACGCACTAGCACCGTGTACATGGCAAGTATGATTAATAGGCATCCACGGGATAAGCATTTCCCTGAACTCATACACGATCAAACATTTCGTATATGTATACTAATTTCCTCCTGGTAGAGGACGACGATAATATACGTTCCTAGTCTAAACCTGGCCAGACCCGAATAAACTGTTTTCGATTCGACATGCGATACACATTCGCATCAAGACTCCGGTCTTACACATGACGCCGAGTACCCACCCAAATTCGGTAGATTCAATTCACGAAAGAGGCGGAAAAGAGCACAAGCCCATAACATGCGGTACGCTACATGCAAATAACACCCACCTCGCAAGTACACAACATTTGACGGCCGGGTCGATCAACGCATAGCGTTCAACTCCCAACAACGTCGTCGTATGCCCACTAACACATGCATTTAAGCAGTAGGATACCTCTCCGTTCCGACATTCCAGCCTTACGAACGGGAAGGTAGCCAAGGGAATGAGAGTACAAAGCACAAGACAAAATAGTGCTCAAACCGTATCATTTGTAAAACCGACTCAAAGTGGGACATAGCAAAAACCGTCACAAAACATGTGATACAAGCGAATGAAATATCATATATCCAAAACATGAATATTATAAGTCACTACGTAAAATTATACGATAAACGAATCATGCGAAGTATTATAAATTACGAGTTTTAGAAATTATAGGAGAAAAACACGGCAAGCGGCTTCTCCTCGGTCTTTAGACCCGAAATTTTGTGGGTTAAGGATAGGGCAAACTGGCCAGATATCCTTGTTCTAGAAACAGGGCACTTGCTTATTCCCATAAGCCAGCTTCGCATCCTCTCCTTATTAGTCGGGCGATCCCTTCAAACCCGCACTCAGGAATAGTAATGCTTTGAAAAAGGCGTGATTCATTAAATGAAAGACGCTAACCGAATAGTTAGAAATGCCTGGAAGTCCGAGGACCTTTAGTAAAGTACCCTACCCCCGAACCAGCAGCCTTCGCGCCAACACCCGCCTGTTTCTCGATCCCCCACCAGCAAAGCCGTCAAAGCATTCCTTACCGACGGGTAAAAAGGCTGATTGCGGATAAGAATCCAACAGAAGAAGCCGGTGGAATCGAAGATGTTCCGACCGAGGATGCAATCGAAGAAAGAAAAGGTGCCGAGAAGACACTCGAAACTGGAAAGATAAACAAACCCACCCTGAAAACTTATGCGGGTCCCGTCGTATTTGACTTAAAAGGTCTTTTTCCTCGTAAATGAAGTAGCTTTGTCCCGAGAATACCAGCTTCGAAGACTCGTAAACAACGAAAGCCGTTTCAGGCGCAGAAACCTCAACTGCTGTGTTAGAGGTACCAAAGGTTCCAAAGGAAAAGGTAGAGCGGGAGTCACCCGAACCTGCTAACGACCCTTAAGATCAATAAAAGATGTTCTAGAAGAGCTCGACTAATATGGAGAGGAAATTCCCTGGGGCAACGACAATCATGCTTGATTGCGGGCCCCTTTATTTGAATACCCACCTACGGCTTTAATTGTTATTACTTTTGCAGGAGCTATGACGTCATTCCTTGCGGCAACCACTGGAATATTACAGAACGATCCAAGAGAAAGCCTAAGAGAAGACTATGCTACCAATCCTAGCTGGCACCGAAGCCAAGGGAAAGCATTTGAACAATAGGAATGAAAGAAGTTAACGAAGGAGCTCTACTAAACTAAGAAGTAGAGTAATTAACTTGCTTGCCCAATGTAGCCTCGGGCTGAAATAGCTACGTATCGACAAACCAAAGTAAGGTTAGGTAACCCTTGGAGGGTTGGGTTAGCCAGGTTTAGGGGACAAGAGAAGGAGTCAGGAGATGGAATTCTATTGAAGCGTAACGTAAAAGCTCCTTCTCATCCTTGTCTTTTTTTGGTTTGGAAGTTCCAGAATGTTGTCTGTGGATTTTTAATAAACAAATTCCACCATTTCTCCAGCTTGAATCTCGTTCAATCCATAAACTGTTTTATTTGAGACAAATGCTTCCTAATTAGGTTTAGAAGCATTAAATGGTTTTTTATGTCTTCTGCTCAATATTTTAATTCAAGGATTCACATAAAACATATAGCCTCTAGAATTAGGTTTTTCTGTATTTAATTCAACAGAAAAATTAAATGGTTTTTTATGTCTTCTGCTCAATATTTTAATTCAAGGATTCATTGAATTTGTTTCGACTTCTTGCTAATTCAACGACTGAAGCGACTGAAGAAGGATCGGGTTTACCTTCGGAATACCCCAGAAGGGAATTTTTCATCATACGAGCTCGGATTGCCGCCAAATTTTGGGAGAAACGACTCTCCCCGCCTTTCAGATAGGGAATCCTTTTTCGATTCGGGCTCTACTGTAACACCCCGACCCAAACCTTGGGTCGGGAGCGGTCACTCATGATAGCTCTCCAGGCTGTGTACATGGCCCACAGATCAACACGGGTCCTTTCCAGCGCATTTTGTCCTCACTCATGCGCATCCCGGGAACCTTCCCAGGAGGTCACCCATCCTAAGACTACTCTCAGTCAAGCACGCTTAACTTTTGAGTTCTTTTGCATGGATGACCAGAAAAGAAAGTGTACTTTGTTGATATGAGTAGTACTTTCAAACCCTTTAAGCACTAGTCATTTAAGCCTATCAATGGACCTCTTCAACAAACGTGGGGTGTTACAATCACCCCCACTTGAAGAACGCAACGTCCTCGTTGCGCCTGGGAGCATAACCGCTAACCCAGAATCCTCCCCCGCTAGGTGGGTGATCCGAGCGTATAACAACTGCCTCCATCACCACACGGTCGCAGGGTTGCTCTGATACCATTTGTAACACCCCGACCCAAACCTTGGGTCGGGAGCGGTCACTCATGATAGCTCTCCAGGCTGTGTACATGGCCCACAGATCAACACGGGTCCTTTCCAGCGCATTTTGTCCTCACTCATGCGCATCCCGGGAACCTTCCCAGGAGGTCACCCATCCTAAGACTACTCTCAGTCAAGCACGCTTAACTTTTGAGTTCTTTTGCATGGATGACCAGAAAAGAAAGTGTACTTTGTTGATATGAGTAGTACTTTCAAACCCTTTAAGCACTAGTCATTTAAGCCTATCAATGGACCTCTTCAACAAACGTGGGGTGTTACATCTACCCTGCCCGCATTTCCTTTTTTTTTAAGTGGGCTTTTCTTTTTTCTTCTTCCCTCCAGACAATTTTATGTCTTTTTTCCTCCGGCGAATGATCTTACTTGTGAGCGTTTTACCTTCTTGAGGAGGAGCCCGGAATGGAATGGGATAGAAAGAACGCGAAGCGCTAGCGCTATAGGGTCGGTTTTTGTGGGGGGATACACCCTCACTGCAACAAAATTAAATTATGCCACTTTATCTCCTTCTCGAAGGGGCCCGTCTCACATCTGCTTCCGGAAGAAATCGAAGAACTTCTTGAGCCTATCCCTTGTTCTAAGAACATGGCCGAGTACTGTATGATCAGAATGTAATTAAGGACATCCTCATTTTTTTCCAATCCCTGTAATTGGTTGAGACGGACGAAAGTGCAACTATGAGATGAGCTCTTGGAATTATGCTTGGTGTGCCCGGACTCTAAGAGCTGCCCCTTCTTCTGGAAAGCCCGATCGAGAGTTCCTAGGGCTGGATGATTGGACTTAACTTATAGGCGCGAAGCATAAAGGGAGAGTAGTCTCGCTTGCCACGAATCGCCTTTTGTTCGCCCGTGTTTTTGGATGAAAATGGGATATTTTCAGGGTTATCGATCGAAGAAGGTTGTTTTTCAGGTTTTACAGGACCCAAGATCAAAGGTTGGAAGCAAGAATTTCTAGGGGCACTAGCACAAGAAAAAATGGTAGAAAAGTCTACTGTTTGAAAGAGAGTAAAACGACCCGCCTAAGACAACTTAAGATACAGAAAAGAAGAGATTATATGTGCCAGCCTATTCTGGTTTGAAAAACCCCTTCTTTCTCTTCTTTTCGCTTTTTCCTCCCTACGACCGCGGAATCAGTCCCATTTTTATTTGGGAAAGGGGTCTCCAGGACTTCGAAAGGGAACTTTTGGCATTCTCGATTCTACGAGAATTTTTATGAAAGCCTTTCATTTGCTTCTCTTTGGTCGATAGCGAGATCTCGAATCAACTTATTGGTCTTATGGCTTTGCCCTAAGAAGGACAGGACCTGTTTTAGCACTTCATGCCAGCACCAGCGGAGCTTTTCCTTACCCAATGTCGCTCCCCGCATTTCTTCTGGAACAATCACAAACGCTTTTTTGATTATGGCCCCCCTTCCTCCACCAGATGCGGATGAAAGAGCTGCTTCTTCTTAAAGAGTCCTAACCGAAAGAATGGAATCCGGATCGGGAGAGGAAATGTTAGAGTAGGATGTTACGAGCCCACAGAAAAGTAAAATCGCGCCGTTCCTTATAAAAGGATCGAACCAGACTTTGCCTTTTTGGCTACCCTTCCTCTATCAACAAAGAGGAAAGGTCTTTATCAAGATATGGCTCAGCCAAAAAATGTGAGCGCCCCTGCGCGAGCCTTACTTTAAAAGTCAAGCTTTGGTTCCCTAAAGACTAAAGAAATGGATTAAAGATTAAAAAATGGATTCTTCCTGAATAGCCTGGATTCTCTCGTCGAGAGTCATAGATAGAGGGGGCCTTTCATTTTGGGGAAGGCCTCCGAATATTCTAGTTTTGATTAGAGCCTGAAGAAATAGCCCAGCTTATAGGGAAAAAGCTTGGGGTTGGGCCCGCGTTGGAGGGCTAATTCTTCCTTCAACCCCGTCTTCGACCCTCATTCTCTCGCAAGGAACAACCGTATTTCCTCCCTCACTGCCGTCGGTTCGGGTCACAGGATGACATCTCAGATTTGGGAAAAAAACAAGATTGTTTAAGCCCTGTGGAACAAAATCTCTGTTTTTAAAACTTAGGAAACACGTCTTCCTATTCCATCTTTTCTCGAATCTCCTGAAGGAAAAAAAGAGTAGCGAAAGAAAATCCAAGCGATCCTCTTTTTTCAGTCATTGCTCCCAGAGGAACTCTTCTATTGGAACTAGTAGAAGTCTCAGGACCTGATGAAAGAGATCTTTCCGACGGCAAAATGACCCCGTAACTTCGGGAGAAGGGGACAATTCAAAAGTCGGAGACGGTTTTTTACTAATGAATCGATAGTCAAAATCAAGACGACACTCGAAACTGGAAAGATAAACAAACCCACCCGGTAGACTGCCCATTTATTCTGGAATAATTTTTTTAAGATGGGCTCTTTTCAAACGGAACAAGCGCAACAAAGACCACTCATTTTATGAAAGCATTCCGAGATCTCATACGAGATCGATTTCGTCATAAAGGAAAATCGTACGCATTAAGCTAACCGAAACAATCAGACGCAGTCGCCAATGAAAAAGAAACAGAGGGCACTGTCGACGGGGCTGTCCCAGAAGCTTTAGCGGTAGCGGGGAACAAAGGTTCCTTGGTCGGGTTTGGAAAACGTCTCTCTCGATCTTTCTTTCTCGGGAAAAACCCGATCAATTATTTCATAAATCGATTTTGGAACCCTTTAAAAAAGGGGGGACTCACTGGCCCAGCTTTCTTTCCTGTCGTTTCGCATAAAAACGATTCAAGAATTAGAAGCATTTTCATTTTTATTTTTATTTTTATTTGCTCAACATTTATCGAATTTGAAAAAGAGCCAGAAGAAAAGGTTCGATCCTCTTATTTTTATTTCTCGAACCGAGAGATCCGATTCATCTGGTCGAGGTCGAGCGTTTTCTCGGTGTTTTGGGTTGCAAAGTCGTTTCTCCCAAAATTTGGCGGCAATCCGAGCTCGTATGATGAAAAATTCCCTTCTGGGGTATTCCGAAGGTAAACCCGATCCTTCTTCAGTCGCTTCAGTCGTTGAATTAGCAAGAAGTCGAAACAAATTCAATGAATCCTTGAATTAAAATATTGAGCAGAAGACATAAAAAACCATTTAATTTTTATTTCACAAATGGACAGACGCCCTACTGCTACTGCCGCTTCCCTAGGATCTGTGGCTGTGGTATGGTGGCTATTTTAAATTGTCCAGTTGTAAATAATTATTTACGAAGATCTGATTATGAGTTATTAAATGGTAAAAAAAAAAATTTTCGCAAAATTAAGGACTGTTCCTAAAGGACCGAATGAATTCTTTATTGGAATTAGGCAGATCTTTCGGGAGTCACTTTCGTAACTTATTTAGAAATGTTATACCCTTGGGTTCTTTGAGCAGTTTAGTAGCGGCACGGCAAGAATTATATTGGGCTTTTATGACCGGGGAAAGGTAGGACTCAATCTCCCTTTAAAGGTCTCGATCACGGCTCGTGAAAAGAGCTGCCACGAAGACACAGGCCTCTTGAATATTCTCTTTTCCTATTTTTTATCTTTGTTTTTTATTTATGTACCTTTTTCTTAACTCCGTCACTCGTTTTGGTGCTTCTTTTTACTTGGCTTTTTTACCGTGCACGTGAAGGGGTCTCACCAGCTATGGCCCAAGGGCGAGAAGGCTTGGTGGTCTTGAGAATGGTTGGGGCATAAAAGGAAATATAATCTAAAACACAGCCGTGTTCCAGGCCGGTGTGGAGGCCGGCGGCCGGTACCCCGGCTCGGAGCACAACTACACACAAAAACCAAGTTTGGAAACTAACTAAAACCAGGGTCCACTTCAAACGGTCATAACTAGAGTTCTAGATATGCAAATGCAGAAATTCCAAGCCGAGGTGATAGCTTATCCTCTTACGGTTCCAACGATAGGTCACAAGCCCAAAACAAGCAAATAACGAAGGAGATATGATCATTCTACGAAAAAGGGTTGGTGTAGTGAGTTCCCAGCCGGCCACTGAACTGGCAGCCGGTCCTTCGGCCAGGACAACCTCGTACCCGAGAACAACATACACAAGTTCAATCATTTTCAATTCTCATATTTAACTTCTATCTGAAAGTCCTAGACCTCTAATTAGACTCCTCTAATTAGTTCATTAAATTTCATTAACCTAATGATTTAGGATCTAGTTATCATGCATGCAAATATAAAAGCATAATAGAAAAGATAAGACGAAAACATCCTTACATTGGGAGTTTTCGGTTCAATATGGGCACAATAAGAACTGCTTCTTATTGTTCTTGAGCATGAAATTGATAGATGATCCTCCATAAAACAACCTCCAAAGTAGAAGGTCTCCTTCTAGTTGACCCAAGATTAAACCCAAATAATCTTACCTTATTATTAACTAGATAATAAGTAAGATAAAAACTATTAATATTATTGTATTACTACACTAGTAATATGTAGAGAATATTAGTATATATGAGAGTTTAAAGAGAAGTTGAGTTTAGAAAGAGAAGTGAGAAGAAGCATAATGAATTGAAGTGTTGTAAAAATTGAACAACAATTGTTCAAATATGAAGGCCTTATGGCCGGTCAACTATGAGCCATATATGGCTTTTATTTTGCTTCTTTTACTCACATGCAAAAGACTTTGAGTGTTGGTAGTAATTGTGATGATGATTGTGTCATAACAATTCATTATTATGTGATGGAGTGTGGTAGTAGTAGAGAATAAACATGATTGTTTTTTCTACTAACTAAAACCGGTCCACATGGTCTTATATGGACCATTTTGATTTTTGATATTTGTCCCACAAATACTTATTAACCATATGCTTAATTATCTTGCATAATTAAGTGTTAATTTGATCATATAACAATTATATGACTCAAATTAATAAACAATATGTACTTAACTTTTAAGTGATATTTTACCATTATACCAATATATAATGGGTCCCACAATGCCCAGTTAATTTATTTTACAACTCCTTGTAAATATAACTAACTAATTACCTCTACCTCAAAATATATGCATAACCTCAACTAATTTAATGAATTAACGATTAATCTTAAATTAAATCTTATTTAATCGTATTAAAATAAGACGTAAAATTTATTCAGTCAGTTATCGTATAATTGACTAATAAACTTAAGTGGAATGAGTTCCTAACTCAATTTCCAATAAATAACTCTCGTAACTAAACGTACATATCAAATATATGTAATGCTCTAATTAAACTGTATCGTATACAAATAATTAGTATTCTATTTGGGTCTCATCCTATAGGTGTGACCTAAAGGGATCAGTTGATTACCGCCGTCATACGACAATAACGTCAAACTCTAGTCAGCCAAGCGTTACCGATTTACGTTAATCAACTGACGTGGAGTATCAAAATATACTAATCATGCCACGTATATTCCAAATGAGATTTATTATATAAATGCACTATTGTGGAGGACACTTACTCCAACAATCTCCCACTTGTCCGATACAAGTTGTGCATGTAGCAACACAATTGCGGAGGACTCCTTCTCCTACAATTTCTCCCACTTGTCTCGACAAGTTGTGTGCTACCGATTCTCTTGTCTCTTTTGCGTCACATCCTCCCACTCATTGCAAGGTGTCTTACAGGTCGCACTTGCAATTGAAATTATAAATAGAGTGGTTTTCTCGATCTGGGAGAGTAACTGTCTGACCGGAAAATCTACCAGAGATCTCTTCCGAGCGTGGCCACGCATTTCCAGTTACTACTCCTCGAGTGGCCCGAAGATGTTAATACCCAACGTGGGTGGACAATTCCTGTTGACCCATCTTACACTGTATGATGCAGATCACCATGACCAGAAGATGTCCATCGGCCTCCTTTCACGGCACGACCTAGGACAAAAACCAAAGTCAATCGGAAACTACACCGACTCAGGTAAATGGTCGCCAGTCTAAAGAATCGACTCATAGTAATAAAATAGAAATCCCCGCCACGACCAGGCTTCAACAATTTTGATAAGGGACTCTATTATGGTCACTGCCCGACAGAGTGTCTCCACAGTCTGTCTATGTAAACGACCAGTCATCTCCATGACCCCATGGTGCTGAACCAACCATCGATCGACTTACAATCTAGTCACTTCGAGACGTCACCTCAAATGAGTGACTAGGGACAAAACACTAAGTTCATCCTGTTCACTTGAACTGGATTCAACCTTTCTTTCAACCAATTCGGATAAACAAAGTATTAAAATTTAGTCAAACTAAATAAAGGAGTTTCTAATGAAACTCTAACAATGAATGCGATTATCTAATATGTGGAAAAATTGATATGCTATCAATAATTTCATATCTTATAATCTTTAGCAATTCAGGTACATATTTCAATCCCCATTGAAATGACATGACTATCATGTTCAGCCTGCAAAAAGCATGGCTAATGGATTAGCAATACTTGCATCTTTCCCATCGTTCTGATTGCTATTTCTCTTTGTCTACGTAATCTCATATTACATAAAACTTTATGAGTACGCGTCTAGGTTTGACTCTAGACTTAGGACTCTTGGCCTAAATGTAGCTCCCACTGTTTTACAGTATAGATATGGGATAGGATATACAAGCTATATGAAAACTAATTTAGTCCCTCCCTAATATGTCGAACCAAGCTACTTTCTATGCATCATCATATGACACAATGTACCTCATTTCCGTTGTAGAAATCCGCAATGATTATAAAACTGCCTGGAACCCTCCAGCGGATACATGACATTTATATTTGAAAATGTCACTTCTACTTGGAACCTTTCCAATAGTCTTTTCTGCTTGGAACTCTTCCAATAGATAAATCTTCTATAAAACACAGCCAGTTCGTGATTTCAAATCACTTTGATCAGTTTGAAAACTGAAGTCTGTGTAAACTCTTACACACAACTCACTATAAACTCCAAACATATGGAACATATCTTTAGTCCTTCGCAAGTACTTAAGAATGTTATTTATGGCTATCAAGTGACTCTCACTTGGATTTGATTGCAAACGACTTGTCATGCTCAAAGCATGCGAAATGTCGGATTGAGATACATCACAGCGCTATA
>JAIUZE010026687.1:0-11363 GCA_022085475.1 Heliosperma pusillum | reverse complement strand
GTGTCTCACAATCCTAGCCTTCCATTTTGTTTTAATCCTAGCCCTTCATCCTTCTAATCCAAGGGCTTGGATGAGGACTCAAGGACTCAAATATACTAAGGGGACTCATTTGAACCTACTTCTATATATATATATATATATATATAGATATATATAGAAATTGAATCACGTGAGGCACCCTTCTTACGGTGAGGCTGCTGTACCCATCTCAACCATCCAACATAATTAGACTGGACGCATTAGATTGCACCACGTCAACTAGTTATTAGGTCGCCATTCGCCATCCCAAAAATCATAAAAGAAGAGTTTATTTTTAATCTGCAATTTCTCTCTCCACTGAAACTGTATCTCTCTTCTGCAAATTATTCATTCATCACTATTTGTTTGCTCGTCTTCAATATTTGTTCGTTTATCACTATTCTCGCAAAAGATTATCGCTCATCGTCTATTTCGCCAGTTCTTCACTATTCTTGTTGTGATTTTTGCTCAATTTTGAAGGTATTTTTTCTCATGTAATCACATTAATTTTGTGGTTTTTAATGTGAAACTTATCTTCTATCGATCTCAATTTTTTTGTATGTCTTTCAATTTTCAAATAGCAGTGTTTGTCTCTATCGATCGTTTCTTCCAACTCACTTATTCGTCGGAATCAAGCTACGATTTCTTCAATTCTTTAGCAATTTGTGCATTTTCAGATCTTATAACGTGTTCGTAAATCTCAGTAAGTATGCTTAGGTTTTTCGAAATTAACTTTTTGATTTTCATAATTATGCATTTTCAACTTGAAATCTTAGTTTTTTGTGATTTTTTTCTTAGTTGCAGTATATACTCTTCTTATTGATATTAATTTTTGTTACTAAGAGTTTAGCGACATGATTCTTTAAGCTAGTACTTCTTTCTCTATAAATTCTCAATGTCAATCGAATTCACACAATTTATTACTTGATTATTTATGTATTACAAGTTTTGAAGGTTTAATTAAAATGATCCGTATAAGTAATTCGTAGATTTGAGATATTAATCTTATTAGAGGTGTGATCTCTGCTAAGTTAGGGTTTATGAGATGTTTTGAAGTTCAGTCTTCGCGTCAGATCGAAACTTATTGCACTTGATATAGTTAATTCAACGTCACTCTTAACAATACACAAGACTGCGGAATATGTAGTCAACAAAAGAACTGTCCTCAATTATCTGCTGCATCTGCTCACATATATTAGGTCATGAGATCAAGTTTAATAACATTGAGTTTTTATTTTGCATTTCCTAAACTATATGTATCATGAATCATGTCATTGCTGCAGGATTTCTAGTGCTGTATCATTATCTTTGTTTGTCTATAAACCTCAGCTTCTAATAGAGGTACAAATTTTTATGAGCTTCAAGTACTTCAAATTTTGATCAAACGGTACTTGACAATTAGGTACGGTTCATTTTAGTGATAGTTTCACACTAAAGTCTCATAGTAGTTTTTAATCATCTCTTTTACTTTTCTAATTTTAGTTCTTATGCAGCACTTTACCAATTTCTCACAATATGACATGACCCCTTGTATCTTGCTTGACACTCTCAAGTTAGCATATGACTAGATGGTTTTTATTTTGTGAAAGTAGGCCTTTATTTTGGTTGGTTTGTGAATCTTGAACTCTGTGGTGTCAGTGTAGGACCTTACTATGTGAAACTGCTGTGAACATATGAACAGACTTTGTGAAATTAGTCCTTTATTTTGTGCATCCTACCCATAAGGTGTGTGAATGTTGGATTCATTTCAGTTCAATTCAGTTCAACTCTAAATAAGTCAGAAAGAACAGGGCTAACTCCGTAATAGTCAACGTAATTACCACGCATATGTGTCACTCTGAAGAGTGTATTACCCACATACAAAGGAGCACATTACAATTTAGTTTATAACCCATTTAGTTTTGCCTTATTCAAATCTCACAAACAGTTTCCTAAATTGTTTACAGATGGATTACATTCTTTTTCTCAGCCATGAGTCCATAACTTGACTATATGCATCCAACCTACTTTTCATAATCGACGTGAAGATTTATCATGTAATGTTATTTCACATTGGAGAAACTAATAATAGTGAATTCTTGTATAAATTAATGAGTTACTCCATTCATATATCAATTATTTTGTTTCAGTAGGTCTTTTGAAAGACGATTTTGCAACAAATTTATTGAGAGATCAATTATAAGCTGATAAAAAAAATGATACAAAAAGTACTAAAAGGGATCCATATACTATAAAATGAAGTACTAAAAAAATGGTTATAATATATGATAAAATAGTTTCAGCCAAGCAACCTGTTCATTTATGAAACATGAACTCCACAACTCCGGATTCTCGCAGCCATATCACAAATAACATACATAAACGATAATAAACATGTAGAAGCATATATATATATATATATATATATATATATATATATTATAAAGATATTATATATATATATATATAATAATCTATATATATATTGATAGATAGGTTCTTGTGAGTCCACCTTTTTTTTTGAGTCCATGAGTCCTCATCCTAGCCATTGGATGAGGGAGATGAATGGATGAGATTGTAGAGACAAAAACACACTTAACACTAATCAACTTCCTATGTACTAATTAATTAACTTTCTCTCTCAAGCATTTAGTTAATCACTTTTGAGCACTTTTGAGTTTATGAGATTTATGAGTGTCACTTCAGCCTCTATTTCTGTAACTTCAAACTAAAATGTGATTTCGACTATATAAATTTGAATTTATGAAACTTCAAGACACTACTACAAATTCATGCAATAACAACGCCCCATCAACAACGCATACTCACGAAAATAAAGAAAAACCGTTGTGGAATGGATAATTATTTTTCCGCGGAATGGATAATTCTAGCCATTTGGGCTGGCCTTGCCGAAATTTTTGTCCAACACCTATATGTTTGGATGAAGTAAGTTTCTTAATAAATTAAATCATGCAGTATTCTAATATTCTGACTAAGATATAGTGTTTTTAATATCGGAATTAAAACCGTCATGTAGGTACTTGAACTCGGTTGTGATCCCCGAGACCAATAATCCACTTGCTCAATACGGATTCCTGTGCCCAAATGTTTTATCTATGCATATCGGGATGTTTTCGTATGAAGAACGTATAGATTATATTGCTGCGGAATTGGCGAAAAACAATAAGCTCATTCTTGCCCCTTATAATGAAGTCGGGTAATATATAATTAATATTACGATTCCAAATACAATTGCATTTTTATATGTTTGGTTATGATGCATGTTGTGCTTGTTAATAATGATGTGTCTCTCGATCTAGGAGACATTGGGTGCTAGCAGCGATCAATCCGACCAAGAAGAAAGTATTTTGGTTGGACTCTTTGCATAGACAACCATCCGAGACCTTTAAGAAGATGATTATTAAGTAAGTTTATAATACTGATGATTTGGCACATAATATTAAGTTTCATTTATTATTATTAAGTAAGTTTATGTGACTTTCGGTCTCTTTCCTTTTTTAAAGGGTCTTTGAGAAGAAAAGAGCAAACAACGATCAACCGACGGAAGATTCTGATGATGGCCTTACTTTTATTACGATAACAGGGGTACGTACGCGCAAATACAATACCTTAATAATTAAATGCATTAAACTAATTACGCATATACATCTGTCTTTTTTAATTACGCATTAAACTAATTGGTAATTGCCTTATCGTCTCTTCGTTTATTATGTAATAATAGGTCCCTAAACAGCAGGATAGCATACAATGTGGATACTATGTTTGTCGTTTCATGTTGGAGATTATTAGGCGAAGATATATCAGCATTCCAGAAAGAGTTAGTAGTTTAATGTAGCTATTATTTAATTTTTTCATTAGAGCTGATATCTTTTCTGCTATATATGATCGATGTTGCTATGTATGCCTATACTGTTGTTACCCTACTGATCGATGTCTTTTATTTGTTTAATCCGCAGTATTTACTCAACACGCCACATGTCCCTGAGTACACTAAGCACAATATAGACGAGGTAAGGGACTTGTGGGGCAAATACATCCTTGAACATTATGGTAAGAAAGAATAAATGAAACTTAGATTATTTTGGAAGCAGATAGGGAACTTTAATTTGTAAAAGTCATTAGAGCAAGTTGTAAGTATGAATTACTCTGAAAGAGATCATTTTGGTTGTATATATCATTTTGTTGATGCTGTACATGAATTGCTCTGTACATGAATTGCTCTGTACATGAATTGCTCTGATTTATATATAGATATATCATTTTGCTGCTTCTGAAAGTGGTTTATGCGTGCTGCTACTGCTGCTGATTTATGCGGGATTTTCACTGGCAGGGGAACAAATTACAATTTTTTCAAAAACAATAATAAAAATAATAACAACGGTTTTTCAAAATTCATTAAAAGCGTTGTAACATATTTCCCACCAAAACTAATCATACCTTTAACAACGGTTTCATTTAAGAGAACCGTTTTCGTATCTTTCCCACCATAATTATTCACACGTTTTAACAACAGTTATCTAGTAATAACAACGACTTTGTACCGTTGTTAAAACTATTCACAATGGTATTTTCATTAAATCGGAACCGTTGTTTAAACCTTTAACAACGGAGGCTTTAACAACGTCCGCTTTTTAATATTACAACGGTTTTTAACCGTTGTCATTGCCTGTTTTTGTAGTAGTGAGACACGTTTATGTGATTTTAGACTTTTTATGAGTGAGTCTGAGTCTTCTTCAAAAGCTTTAGTGGCATGGGATGTGTTGTGCAGGGGAAAGAAACAGGGGGGTTTGGGAATTATAGACAGCAGCATATGGAATGTGGCAGCAATTGGGAAACTGGTTTGGTGGTTAGTGATTAAGAAAGACCACCTTTGGATTAAGTGGGTTGATAACATTTATCTGAAGGGCAGATCATGGCTGGATTATGAGCCATCTAGTAACTCTTCTTGGGCATGGAGGAAAATCTGTGAGATAAAGAATAGGTTCAAGGTTGCCTTTTCAAATCAACAATGGTTAGGGACTGATGGTGGATATTCTATTTCAAGAGGGTATGAATGGCTTGCAAGTTCTGAGGCTGTAGATCCTATTCAGTGGTTTTCTGAAGCTTGGAATAGATACAACATTCAGAAACATGCTTTTTTTATTTGGCTGATGAAGAAGGAAAGATTACTGACTTTAGACAGATTGAGTAGGTTTGGTATTTCTCAAAGGTTAATTTGTTATATTTGTGATGATGGTTATGAGTCCCATAAGCACCTCTTTCAAGATTGTTACTATGTGAGGCAATGTCTGCATCTTCTAACAGGTTGGCTCCATCTGAGAATGGCACAGCCTGTTACTGCTGATACAATGCTGAAGAATAGACGTGTTTCTGGTTTCAGGAGATTGCTGTTTTTTTTCATTGGTAAATGCTGTTCTGTACAATGTGTGGCAGGTTAGGAACATTTGTCATGTTGAAGGTTATGTTACCAGCCCTCAAGCTTTGATATCTAAGGTGCAGCAGGAGCATAGAATTCGACTGACTGGTATGATGAAGGAGGGGATCAAGAGATGTGATATAGAGTATTGCAGTAGCATAGGTCTCATATAGTTATGCTTGTTGATGTAATTTTGCTAATGCATACACTTAGTCCTCTAAACCTGCTTTGTAATGGTGTTTGCCCATTTGAGGTGTGATTAATGATTACTTACATATTCACCAAAAAAAAAATTTCAGTCATTACGAGTATCACTTCAACCATAATTTATGTAACTTCAAACTAAAATGTGATTTCGACTACATAAATTTGAATTTATGAAACTTCAAGACAAGTTTATGTGATTTTAGCCTTTTTATGAATGTAACTTCAGTCATTACGACTGTAACTTCAATCATTATTTATGTAACCTCAAACTAAAATGTGATTTCGACTACATAAATTTGAATTTATGAAACTTCAAGACAAATTTATGTGATTTTAGCCTTTTTATGAGTGTAACTTTAGCCATTACGAGTGTAACTTCAACCATTATTTATGTAACTTCAAACTAAAATGTGATTTCGACTACATAAATTTGAATTTATGAAAGTTCAAGACAAATTTATGTGATTTTAGCCTTTTTTTGAGTGTAACTTTAGTCATTACGAGTCACTTCAACCATTATTTTTGTAACTTCTAACTAAAATTTGATTTCGACTACATAAATTTGAATTTATGAAACTTCAAGACAAGTTTATGAGATTTTAGCCTTTTTATGAATGTAACTTTAGTCATTACGAGTGTAACTTCAGTCCTTATTTGTGTCACTTTCAACCAAAATGTGATTCTTACCTTATAAATTTGAATTTATGTAACTTTAAGACAAATTTATTTGATTTCACCCTTTTTATAAGTGTAACTTCAGTCATTATGAGTGTAACTTCAACCCTTATTTGTTTAACTTTAACCCAAAGTTGATTTAATGTTAGCATTTTTATGAGGAAACATTATCCTTTTTTAGTGAAACTTCAATTATTATTTGTGTAACTTTAGTCATTTATAGTATAACTTTATGCTTTAGTCTTTCCTAGTGTAACTTCAGTACAAACTAGTGTAACTTCAATCCAAACCTCTGTAACTTCAGTCCAAACCTATGTTACTTCAGTCTTTACCCATGTAATTTCAGTTATATAACTCTTAATGGTGTAACTTTAGTCTAAAATAATGTAACTTTAGATTTGGAAATAAAAACAACATAACAAAAAATAATTAAAAAACGAGATTTAAAATAAATAAATAAAAACATAACAAACTTAAAAAAAAACATAAAACATAAAAAAGAAATGTATAACTTCAGTAAAAAAAATGTGTAACTTCAGTCATTATATGTGTAACTTCAATTACTAAAAGTGTAACTTCAGTCATTATATGTGAAACTTCAATGAAACTAACACACTAACCAAAAATAAATTGGTGGTTTTGAGATATGAAAACATAACAAATATAAAAAAAATTTGAAATATAAAAATGAGATCTAAAAAATAAAAACCAACGACACCCACTCAGCCCACTTCCCACCACCCACCGATGACCACTCCCCCACCCAGCCCCACCAACGACAACCCCCCCCATCGCACCCTCTGCCCACCACAACCCCACCACCAACCACCAGATTAGAAAAAAAAACGAGAAATGAGAGGGAGGGGCTGCCACTGTTGGAGTAGGTGTCCTCCACAATAGTGCGCCACATAATAAATCTTATTAAGGAATATAATTGGGATATTTATTGACTATATATATATGATTAGTCAGTTGATTAACGTAAATCAATAACGGTTGGCTGACTAGAGTTTGACGTTATTGTCGTTTGACGGCGGTGATCCACTGATCCCTTTCGGTCACACCTAAAGGATGAAATCCAAATAGTAACTAATTATTTGTATACGATACAGTTAATTAGTACATTACATATATTCGATATGTACGAGAGTTAATTGTTAGAAATTGAGTTAAGAACTCAAATTCGATTAAACTTATTTTTCAATTATGCGATAATTGACTACTAAATTTATATCTTATTTTAATACGATTAAATAAGATTTAACTTAGTAATTAATCGTTAAATTACTAAATTAGTTGAGGTTTTGAGATAGAGGTAATTAGTTAATTATATTTACAAGGAGTTGTAAAATAAATTAACTAAGCATTGTGGGACCCATTATATATTGATATAATGGTAAAACATTACTTAAAATGTTAAGTACATATTATTTATTTAATTGAGTCATATAAATTTTATATGATCAAATTAACACCTAATTATACAAGATAATTAACCATATGATCAATAAGTATTTGTGAGACAAATATCAAAAATCAAAATGGACCAAACTAGGCCATAATGGCCGGTTAGATTGTAGTTACATGGTGCTGATTGTTGTTCTTGTTTTCACCCTTTAGTTACCAATTGAAAGTGACATATCAAGTAGAAATAATCATCACTTATACTACAACACTCCACTCTAATGCATGTGATCTAATTGAACAAAATAAGAGTCCAATTTTGGACAATGTGGTCCGGCCAAATGGCCTTTATAATGAACAATTATTGTTCATTTTTCTACCAATTCATTTTGTGCAATTTTACACTTCTCTCTAAAATCCTTCCTCTCACTAAAAACTCTCATATTCTAATATTTCCTAAGTATTACTAGTGTAGTAATATAGTCTAATATTAGTAGTATATTATCTATCTTATTATCTAGTTAATAATAAGGGTAGATTATTTGGTGTCATCTTGGTGCAACTTGAAGGAGGTCTTCTAGTTTGGAGATTTCTTGTTCATCCATATTATTAGCTCAAGAACAACAAGAAGGAGTTCTTGTTGTGCCCATATATATTTCCATATCAATGTGAGGAAATTTCTTCTTTTATATAAATGTCTTTATATTTGCATGCATGTTACATAGATCATTAAATACTAAATTAACAATTAATTTAGAAACTAATTAGAGGAGTCTAATTAAGGTTATGGACTTTTCATGTGGTAAGAGCTAGCTTGTAGCATGCATGTTCATTTTGGACATTTTTATTAAAGTTATAAGATAACTAATAAATCAAAGATTTTGAGTTAAAATACGATTCTGACAAATTTGTTTGGTGCATGTATACCTACTGACCTCAAAATGTTTGTGGTCAAATTTCGTGATTTTAGGGATTAATTTGCTATTTATTTTGATTTTTGGCGTTTAAACCGAGTTAACATTCATTTTATGAGTTAAAAGTTAACTAAAACTAGTTAAATGTTGATTATGGCCATGAAATTTTAATATTATCTCACATGCATGTCTTACATATTGTATGTAAAATTTCGTGACTTTTACTTATGTATTACATGTTCATTGATTTTTATACGATAAAAGTCGATAATATGAGATTATAATGTTCATAAAATTGAAACGTCCATTTCTGGTCTTGACATTTTTTTTTACATTTTAAATTCTTATTTTGAGACTCTTGGTGAAAGTTCATAATTTGTTTCACTGTTTTACTATATCTAATGTTTTTATTTGATAAAACCATTAAAAACAAAGCTATTTGTTCATAAAATTAATTTAAATGTTTTGAGCAAATGTTTTTTATTTTTATAGTTCCTGGAATTGTTCCAGAATGTAAAAAATTTTTGGTTTCAAATTTTATGATGTTTATATTTTATTTTGGTTTTATTTCATAATTGTTATGATTAAACCGCAATATTTAGCAAATGAAATCAAATCGATCTAATTAATGACCAACCAAATTAGTAGTGACTAATTTTGAGTTCTAAATCAGTTTAGTTAATTAGTTTGAATTTAAATGAGATTTAAAAGTTGATGATGATTTTTAATGGTTAAAAATCAATAAATCCCGGAAGAAATCGAGCTACAATGAGCATGAATTGAACGTAGGACGATTTTGGCATGAATTTTGCAGCAATTTATTTTATTTATGGTTGAATGAATGAATGTCATTTATTTAATAATTTATGCAAAGTTTGTACCTAGTATGGCCTAGTTAATTTTTATCGTTATTACCCGTAATGTAAGGGAATAACGTTTTGGTTGTAATTTTATTGCGATCTCGTATCGCCGGTTTGTATAATTTAATTATTTTATTTTATAGTATAAATGTATAATAGAAATTTGTATATTTGTACATTTGTAATTATTTTTATGAAGACCGGTGACTCCCTCAAGACGGTGCCATTTTGGAAGGTGTTCCAAGTGAAGACGCAAGGGACCAAGGAGTTGGTTTCCGAATTTGCAACTATCTAGTTAATTTTCATTAGCTAGGTGGCCATACTAGGGTTTTATTGTTGCTTGGTTGGTTGCTTTATTTTCGCTCATGCCAAAATCGTCACACATTCATTTTATTTACCGTTATTGTCAATTCAACGTTATTCACAATTCACCGACTTAGTTCGCTTATAGGGAATTAATAACAAAATTGACAAGACCTCTCACATAACTTAAAAAATTGAGATTTAGCCTTACCAATTAGTAACACCTATGAACCCCGTGTTCATTAGGGCTACCACGCCCGTGGGTCCCTTTTTACCTCGGGTAAGTAGGGTGATGCGATCACAAGCCAAAATTGGATTGGACTCAACGAGATAAGCGTTATCTTGGGACTAGGAGATGGATTTAGTTGAAATCCGTCAACCAAGAGTTCTAAAGTGTAGAATTAGTCAAGTATTGACTTACCATTTTTAGATAAAGGTAGCATGCGATGACTATTTTTGTCTAAATATGGGTCTTGGAATAACTTATATAATTTCGTGAGGGGTCATTATATGAGTGACTTGTTAAAATTGTTTTACAAGTAAATTATATATAAGCAATGAATGTTTATTTTCCGTTGATATTTATTTTTATTCGCGCAATGACAATTATTTTTCTTCTATGAACTTGTAAATCCGTTCAATCGTGGAAAAGATTTCCATTATTTTATACGGTAGCATTTTTGATTGCGATCTCCATTTAAACCACCGTAGCTAAAGACAAAATGAATTGTATCTTTTGATCCTCATATTCCCCATTGCAAATGTCTCTTATGAAGAGTAAATGAATAAGTCACACTTAGTCAAAAGCGTTTTTGAATATTTTGTGACGCCTTCTTATAACAATGGTACATCAAATTTTTGCTCCAAAGAAAATGTTTGTATTTTGGTATGTCGTCATAATGCTCCTTATCGAGGCTTACCTCAAAAGAGGCCAAATCAGTTGGGATGACTAGGTTAATCGATTTATTTGAAATCGTGAACAACCAAATACCGTAATCACTTCATGAAAGGTTTATCCTTTTGAAGGTAAAACCATTAATGAAATGAAGAATACTCTTCACAATAATTCTAATATACTTGTCTAAAGTAGAGATTCATGAAAGTGAGTGGGAGCACTAAGAATGATGTTTATATTCTTAATTGTTAAGACAAGGTTCAAGAGTAGGTTTGCTCGACTTTGACACAAGGCAAGGGAGAAAGGCAAGACTATTTTGAATAGTAAAGTCAAAACCCAAGCAAGGTGTCGAACCCAACTTTTTACGATTCTATTTTACCAGTGTAGGTGGAGTGTAAACTATAAGGTCACCAGTTTTAGTGATTTGTAGCCTTGACTCAAACTGAAAACAATATGAAGTAACAAGGGGATGTTGTTTTAGAGATTGTGAGTTGTTAACTGAAAGATTCAAAGGATATGACTTGGATACAATCCTCTACAGCAAAGCACAAGAGAAAAAGGATTCAAGACTGGTTTTAGAGACAGTTTCAAGTGTTACAGCAAGGCACAAACACCCTAGACTAACCTCAACAGCAAGTAAGTTAAACCACAGCAAGGCACAGGTATAACTT
>JAIUZE010026685.1:0-11489 GCA_022085475.1 Heliosperma pusillum | reverse complement strand
TTCTTACTATTTCCCGCATGCTTAACATATTTAAAACCCGTCAAAACAACAACAAAACAATCAAGTATCGACACAAGACCCAAGGACCATACCCGGACCAAATCCAGACCTGGCTGGACCGGCCTGAACCGGCTAAGCCAGGCCTGAACCGGCCGGTTTGGGCTGTTTTCTAGCCACCACCTACGGCCACCCTACACGGCCACCCTAACCAACAACCCCAAATTATTTCCAACATGTTTTAATTAACAAACAACCATTTTAACAACCAATTCAACCATCATTCATATAAAAATCATGATTATGAACAAATCATTTAAATATGTCAAGAAGAGTAAACATGTCATAAATTCATACAACATAATAAAAATGACTACTTATCATGTTACTACCAAAACCATAAATAACAATAACATGAACTAAAACAAAAGCAAAACTATGTAACATTAATTCGTCGAGTAACTCGGAATCGTTACCTTAGCTAGCACAAAATCAAGTAGCACCCAAAATATAAGAACTAAGAAATAAGAAACCCGTCTACTAGTCTTCTCCTAAAATATACGAGTCACCAAACTCGTCTTCAAAAGCTTCCCCTATAAGAAATGACAAGAATAACATTATTAGAATTAAAACTTGATTTTCCATAATTAAAGTGTTGAAAACGATTTTGTCGGAATTGAAAATAAAACGTACATGGAGATGAAGAGCGAAGAGGAGACTCTAGAAATATAAGTTAGGACGGATTTGAACAAGAAATGAAGGTTTTGTGACGATTTTGCTCAAGAACGATGAAGAACGATGAAGAACGATGAAGAACACCAAGAATGATTTTTATTATATTAAAGAAGGTATTAATTAGATATTAAGTTGATTTAATGTAAAATGAAAAGATAAGTGGTGAGTAAAGTGGGAAGGTGTGCCGTGTAATATAGGAAATAATGGAGTCGGGTGTTGAAATTGTTGTTACGGGATTGACTCGGGTTTTATAAACATATTATGGTAATTAATTAGATATTATTAGATTTTATAATTGTTTAATAAAATATCTAGATATGATTTAGATATTATGTTAATTAAATTAAAAGAAAGGAAATATCAAGTCCTAAGAGGGGAAAAAAGAGACGTGTGATCATAGGAGAATCGGGTCTGTTTTTAAGCGATTTGCGGAGTTTAAATTGACGGATCGATAAAGTTACAAATATCATAGATATTTGTATTAGTTTAATAATAAGTAATCAAAAGATCTAAAGTGAGTGGAAAAATATGACATGGGGCGTGTGACTCATGCCAAAGTCGGGTTTCGGGTTTGTTTCGGGATTTAAGATGACTCGGGAATAGTTAAATGATGTTCGGGGTTAAACCGTAAAAGTTATTCTTTAATTCCGAATAAATTCAAATAATTATATTAAATTATCTTAAATTCAAATAAATCTTAATAAATTAAAATAAATTAAATTTATTATTTTTCAAATATATTTTCGGTCTTTCAAATTACGGTGTGAGTCGGAAAAGTCAACGAAAGTCAAAGTCGACTTAAAAGTCAAGAAAAGTCAAAGATGACTCAAAAGTCAAGAAAAGTCAAAGACGACTCAAAAGTCAAGAAAAGTCAAAGACGACTCAAAAGTCAAGAAAAGTCAAAGACGACTTAAAAGTCAAGAAAAGTCAAAGACGACTTAAAACGGGATTCTCATGGAATCTCGCGGAAATTCCAAATACGAACTCGGAAATTCCAAATTCGACCCGAAACAATAAATTCTAAATTAAAACTTAATTTTGCTGAAAAGTATCCATAAAATATTTTCACTAGAAAAATAGGGTACATTTCGGGTTGTTACATAAAAGATCTAAAGTGAGTGGAAAAAGGTGACATGGGGCGTGTGACTCATGCCAAAGTCGGGTTTCGGGTTTGTTTCGGGATTTAAGTTGACTCGGGAATAGTTAAATGACGTTCGGGGTTAAACCGTAAAACCTTCTCTTTAATTCCGAATAAATTCAAAATAATTATATTAAATTATCATAAATTCAAATAAATCTTAATAAATTAAAATAAAATAAATTTATTATTTTTCAAATATTATTTTCGTCTTTCAAATTACGGGTTGTTACAATCACCCCTCCTTTTAAAAAGTTTCGTCCTCGAAACTTAGAAGAAGGAATGTGACATATATGTAGGTCTATTTCAAAACTTTTAAAAATATATTTGTTATAAAAATACTGGGTCTTATCAATGGGGCGGAAGGTTCTTGTCCGCGGTTAAGAACATCGACGTCCCAAGTCAAAGACTCAAAAGATACATTTTCGCATCAATAAATGAGAAAACTAGTTACCGAACGTCTCCAATAACAAGTCTCAACACTCCTTGACGGTAAAAATACTTGAAATCGTCAAACATTTCCAAAAGCTTTTAGTTCAAAAATTCTATAGTAAAGGTAATAACTCTACTATCTATGCCTAAAATTTCTAACTAAAGCTTCTAATAATCTATCTATAAGAGATGATATTCGATAGAAGGAACGGAATATTCGAAAGAATAAATCGAATAGAAAGAAGGAAAGAAAGAAGGAGATTTACCTCAAGCAAAGAGCTCGGGATATTTAGCTAACATTTTAGCTTCGGGTTCCCAAGTTTCTGATTCAACGTTCCACAACGCCAAAGAATACGAACTAAGGGTACCACTTTGTTTATGAGTTGCTTGTTAGCCCTTTCAAGTATACGAATCGGCCTTTCTTCCAAAGCCAAATTAGGTTCCAAGTCCAACACTTCTTCTTGAATAATATGACTCGGATCACTGATATACTTCTTCAATTGCGAAACATGGAACACATCAATGAACTTTACTCAAGTTCGGAGTAATTTCCAAACGATAAGCAAAGGACCAATCCTCTTACGCACACGAACGGTCCCCAATTATATTGTAAGGACTCAACTTTCCCTTCACTACTCAAACCGTTCACTCTTTCATCGGTGACAACTTTAAGGATACACGGTCATCACAGCAATTCAATGTCGACGACGGACATCGCATAGGGATTTTTGTCTATCTGAGCGCTTTCATTCGCTCTCGAATGCTTTGTAACTTGGATCCAAAACAATCGTTTCAAGTCCTATGTCCCGGGACTCAACCACATGAATCATCCCTGGACTTGGTCCCAACAACAGGCTACTACTACGGCACTTTCCTACGTATAAAGCCTCATAACGTGACATATCTTGATAGAAGCATGGTACTGTTGTAATAAGAAAATTCCACCGAGGCAAACACTTCTCCAGAAGCGTGAAAGTCTAAAGCAACAAGCCGAGAAGATCTCTTCCAAAGTTTGGATCGTTCTCTTCGGTTTTGACCATCAGTAGCGGCATGAAATGCCTGTGCTCATCAACAATTTCTACCCATGGCTTCTTGTTTAAAGCCCGTCCAGAATGGGAACTGAATCTCGAGTACGATCGGAAACTATAACTTTAGGAACTCCATGGACGTAATCCTCTTTCACATAGGCATCGGCTAAGACATCTATACTCCAAGTTTCTCTGATAGGTACAAATCTGGCACACTTGGTTAAACGGTCAACAATAACCCAGATGGCATTCTTTCCACTAGAAGTTCTAGGTAAAGCCATCACGAAGTCCATATAAATAGACTCCCATTTCCACAGAGGAATTTCCAGAGGTTGTAGCAAACCTCCGGGTCTTTGATGTTCGATCTTCACCCTCTGACAAGTAAGACATTTGCTAACATACTCCTTCACTTCAATCTTCATCCTAGGCCACCAGAATTGTGGTCTCAAATCTTTATACATTTTTGTCCCACGCCCCCCGGCCCAGGATGAATAGAATAAGGAGAAAGGTGAGCTTCATCAAGTATTCTCTTTCTCAACTCGGCACTTCTCGGAACATACATTCTACCATGGTAACGAAGGTAGCCATCATTATCCACCACATAATCCTTAGCTTGCCCAAGTAGTATTTTTGCTCGTATGGCGATGAAAGTAGCATCCTCCGGTAAACAAGTACGAATCTCTCGATAGAAATCGGGTTCCGCAGTCAAAGCACCAAGATAATCGAATCCTTTCCCAACAAACTGTATCTGAAGTTTCTGAAATTCTGTTACCAGTTCATCGGGTAAAGTACTAAGAGCATTTAATGAATGACTAGTCTTTCTACTCAATGCATCTACCACAACATTTGCCTTTCCTTCATGGTAAATCAACTCGGCATCATAATCATTCACTAACTCTAACCATCTTCTCTGCCTCATGTTCAGCTCTTTCTGAGTAAAAATGCACCTCAAGCTTTTATGATCGGTATAGATTCGACAATGAACTCCAATAAGATAGTGTCTCCAAGTTTTCAATGCATGTACCACAGCTGCTAACTCAAGATCATTTGTCGGGTAGTTCACTTCATGAACTCTGAGTTGTCGAGAAGCATATGCAATGACTTTTCTATTCTACATTAAGACACATCCCAAACCATGCTTAGAAGCATCACAATATACATCATAATCAGCTTCATCATCTGGTAAAGTCAATACCGGTGCGGTAGTCAATCTCTTCTTTAATTCCAAGAAGGCAATTTCACATTCATCGGTCCAAATATACTTTGCTTCCTTCTTTAGCAATTGAGTCATTGGTCTTGCTAACTTAGAGAAATCTTTCACAAACCGACGGTAATAACCCGCTAAACCAAGGAAACTCCGAATCTCGGATACATTTTTCGGACTCTTCCATTCTACCACGGCCTCAATTTTAGCTGGATCGACCATAACACCGTCTTTTGAAATGAAATGACCAAGGAAAGATACCTCGGGCAACCAGAATTCACATTTGGAGAACTTAGCATACCATTTTTGGCGTCGAAGAACACCCAAAATAGTTCGGAGATGATCAGCATGTTCTTCCTCAGATTTAGAAAAGATCAAAATATCATCAATGAATACCACAACGCATTTATCGAGGTACTCCCTGAAGGTACGATTGATCTGATCCATGAATATTGCTGGAGCGTTAGTCAAACCGAATGGCATCACATTAAATTCGAAATGACCATACCTCGAGCTAAAAGCAGTCTTGGGAATATCTGCTTCCCGAACGGGAATTTGATGATAACCCGATCTAAGATCAATCTTTGAAAAAGTTGAAGCACCACGTAATTGGTCAAAGAGATCATTAATACGCGGAAGAGGATATTTGTTTTTGATTGTGACACGGTTCAACTCACGATAATCAATGCACATTCGCATAGAACCGTCTTTATTTTTGACAAATAGTACTGGCGCACCCCAAGGAGAAGCACTAGGCCTAATAAAGCCTTTCTCAATCAAGTCATCAAGTTGGATTCTCAACTCTTTCAATTCGGAAGGAGCCATACAATAAGGAGCTTTAGCAATTGGTCCAGTTCCAGGAACTAGATCAATGGAAAATTCAACATCTCTTTCAGGAGGAATTCCGGGTAATTCATCGGGAAAAATATCTGGATATTCACAAACAATAGGAACATCCTTCAAAGAAGGAAGAGAAGAATCAGAAGTAGTCACTACACATAGAAACGCTTGATGACCCTTCTTCAAAACACTCATCATTTTCATAGCTTAGATTAACTTCACACTAGCTTGCTTTCTAACTCCTTGATAAGATATACGAGTACCCAAAGGACTTTTAAGAATAATCTTTTGATCACGGCATTCAAATCGAGCATGATAAGTAGATAACCAATCCATACCCAGAATGATATCAAACTCTTCAAGAGGGAACCGAAGAAGATTAGCCGGAAAAGTAGATCCGATTATTGATATAGGAATGTCCGAATGAAGATAAGAGCATGAAAACACATCTCCGGATGGTAAAGATATAGGAGTACTTTCTCCAACTGAAGCTTTGATAGGTAATTTATCGGATAATCTCATCGAAATAAAAGACAAAGAAGCTCCCGTATCAAATAAAATTAAACATGGTAATTCATAAATTGAGAACATACCAGTCACAATGTCTGGTTGAGCATCGGCCTCAGCTCGGCTCATGATGAAAATCCGACCCTTAGGTCTCCCAGAAGTAACTGGTGCAGAAGCTGTACTCTTCCTATCAGGACATACATTAGCCTTGTGTCCCGGTTTCTGACAAATAAAGCACACAAATGGCTTGTTGAAGCAGCCAACACCGGGATGCTCAGGCATCTTGCACCGAAAGCAGATACGACCCTTAAGATCGTTGTTGTTGCTCGGAACGAATGGACGGTTTCTCTGAGTTGCTTGTCCACTCTGAAAGTTCCTCCTCTTGTTTGGGAAAGAGGGAGAAAAGGAAGGTCGAGAAGTAGGATATAACGGTCTCTTGCCATAAGAATTAGGAGCAACATACGAGGAACGAGCCTCGTCGGCAATCTCCCGAATAGAACTCTCTGCCCATATGGCATCATTGTAGATAGAGACAAAAGAAGTAGAACCCTTACTGATCTTGCCCTTCACCTGAGGAGAAAGCTTTCCTAGGTAAAAGAATGCCTTGTCTTCCTCTACTTTAATAAGCCGAGTGGCATAATGAGCCAACTCATTGAACTTGGTTGTGAACTCCTGAACCAAAAGAATTCCCTGTTTGAAGTCCATGAATTCCTTCAGTTTCTGCTGCCTCAATTCATCCGGGTAGAACCTCGCCTCCAATAGTTCACGGAAATGGGTCCAACCAAAATCAGGTTCCAACTTAGAAGTAGGGCCAGTAAGTGACCACCACTGATCAGCTTCCTTCACTAAGAAGTGGGAAGCAAGACGGACTTTATCCGCATCCAGAACATCATATAGAGAAAAGTTCTTCTCCATTTCACGTATCCACCCCGAAAGCTGAATGGGATCTACTTCACCACCATAGGTTTTGGCTTGACTCCTAGATAGTTGTGAAGCAACCCATGTATAAGTCCCGTGTCTCTCACGGTCGGGAGGAGGATTAGGAATAGGATTTGGCTGTTGATTTTGTTGATTTTGCTGATTCTGAATAATAACAGTAAGAGCTGCTAGGATCGTGTTGTCAATTCTCGGAGGCATCTTGCAAAATAAAACACAGATTAGTACTTATCATTTAGCAAGCACAAAGAGACTAAAACATAAATCCTAATCTACCCATCCTACCATTCTATCTCACAAGTTTATTATTTTATTAAGGTCAAGTTATTTATACAAGGGTACACAAACGTGCGTCGGGAGCAAAATAGCTCTGATACCAACTGTGACACCCTCAAATTTGCGGAAAGATAAACAAGTACCTTAAATAAATAAAAGATGAGAATACGTTTCTAATAGGTTCACTTTAGTGAAAATCGGTAAAATAGCTCTGATACGTTTCTAATAGGTTCACTTAAATAAATAAAAGATGAGAATACGTTTCTAACAAGTACCTTAATCACTTTAGTACTTACATTTCATAGTCTAATTTCATATATCTTTTTCTTGCTAATCTACTTAATCACATAATCACATAGATTAGATTAAATCTAATATTGTAAAATTATTATTGCGTAAATAAAATAAATAGAGTTGTAATATTTGAAATGATCTACAAGTCAAATGAATTATAAGAAGAGTAGTTACCAATTGAACCGTCTAAATTGTTTCTTCCTTTGGTCGTGTCAAATTCTATAACTTTGTTTAGTGGCCATAAACAATTGTTTGTATTAGTCATTTCTATCTTTTTGACGAGAGTTGGGATAGGAATTAGGACTATCAATAGGGGTTTAGTGACTTAACCATGCTGAAAGGACGTTAGGACCCACTAAAAGGTCGGTACGAATCCGGAAGGAATATACCGCTACAAGGCCTAGACAATCAAAAGTAATTCTAATATTGGTATCTATGAAACTTTTAACTAGTTTTAAATGTATTTCTCTTTCACTATATCAACTTGATTAGTTAGTTTAATCTATCGTTTTAGATAGTTTATTTTATTGTCTTTTTATTTCTGTTATTAGATAGTTTACTTTATCGTTATCTAGTTAGTTTATCGCCTTTTTATTCCCGTTCCTAGATAGTTTTTATTATTGTTATTCTCTGGTTAATTAGTTTAGCTAGTTAGACTTTCAATATTGTCATTTAAATACCGTCTTTAGTTAGAAATTAGTTGTCAATATTCAGATCAGAGGACTTCCCCGATCGGGTACGTGACAACCCGATCGGGTATGTCTTCTGTTCCGGGTTTTTTTTGTTTTGTAATTTACATATTTGTTCTTACATATCGTCATTTATATTCTTGTCGTTTTATTTTATGTTAATAGTTCAGACAAACAACTCAAGTGACTCGATTTTAAATGAAAACCAATCCATAACAATGCATAAGTAACACGTACTCCCTGAGGATCGACACCCTACTTCCCTAATTACATTCCTTATGTTGTTAGCCTAGTCCGGGTAAATTATTTTTGTTTCGGGACCGCGACAAAACCGATCAAATTTTGGAGCCGTTGCCGGGGAGCACGGTTTTGTTTATTTATGTATTGTTGGTTTTTATTTCTACCATTTTTAGGTGCAACCGTACCTAATTCGTTTCTAACTTTCTCTTTTGTGTTTTTCTTGTAGGTTGATAAAATGGTACTAACAAGAGAAGATCCAAGGTACCGGGTTTTTGAGCTTGCCAGTGGGATCCTTAGGGTCCATTTTTACTTTGATTGCACTCATCGAGGGTAACCAATTTAGAGGAAAACCAGACGAAAACCCGTCTCATCATCTTCAAACCTTTTGTGAGTTTTGTCAAAACATAGTGAGGGAGGGAATCACCCAAAATGAAATTAGAGAAACACTTTTTCCTTTATCACTAAAGGGAGAGATTGTCGTCGCTTTTCACCGTAGGTTTAGAACCAATTTATCAAACCTATCAAATAAATCACAAAATGAAATCAGTGGGGGAGAGCGAAAGAAGAGTCGAGTGGAGACTTCAAATGAAGTTGACACTACAATTTCCTTAGCTTGTCCCAGTCAATCCAATGAAACCACCCCGAAAAGTACATTATATCGTCCCAAAGCTTTCAATCCATTTACCTCAATTACAACACCATGCGAACTTTGTGGTGGGATAGGGCATATACCTCAACGATGTGGGAACAAACTCACAACCTTAAACCCTTTCCACCCACAAGTTCATCAAACCCAACTTACTCATACACCACAATACCCACCTTTTCAAAATGGTCTAATAGACATCAAGTTAAGGGAGATAACCCAAACCCAACATAGCATGAGCTCTTACTTCCTTTCTAGCCTAAACTCAATCAAATCAGCCATTCTATCTCTCCAAAAGAGAGTGGAAGAGTTGACTCCATCGAGTTCTAGTCATAATACCCAAGAGAGAGACGTGCCATAAATTATCACAATTGACATGATTAGTGACAAACCCTGTGATCACCCTCTTGGGAATGGAAAGAGTAAGGAGACAATTTTTAGGTTACCCCATAAACTTAGCAACAATCCAACACTATCCAAACCAACCAAAGCCCTTACACATGAGGAGACATCTCGTCTCGAAGCTTTGATCATGTCAATGATAAAGGCACAAGGGAAATTGGAAGAAATGATTGAAGAGGCAAATTTGGCAACAAACGAGGCTCTTTCAAAGTTAGAAGAAAGGATTGACAAGATATCTATGGAAAAGGAAGCAACTAAGGATAATCACAAGGAACCTAACCTTGAAGAAGGGAAGATCCTCATTCCCTCTAAACTTAAAGATCCAGGTTGTTTCAACATCTCGTTCACCATGTGTTTCCATAAGGTAAGAGGTGCATTGTGTGACTTAGGAGCTTCAATTAGCGTCATGCCTTTTGATGTCTATCATGAACATTGCCCCATACAAATGAAATTCACTAGTACTAGCCTCCAACTTGCCGATGGATCTATGCATACTCCGGCAGGTATTGTGGAAGATGTCCCAATTCGGATTGGGTACTTCCTCATCCCCGTCGATTTTTATGTAATATATTCAAAGGGAGAAAGGGATGACCATATCATATTAGGGAGACCCTTCCTAAACACGGTTGGAGCATGTATTGATGTGAAAGGAGAACGAATAACATTTGAAATAGGTGGATCGAGTGCCACCTTTGACAAAAAGGGGGATGTGTTGAGTGTTGGGGATGGCGACCTAGAGGCTTTTAAAGCTGCGGAGGAATGACAAGATTGCTATTGGTGTTGGCAAAAAGGTAAAATAAGGAAAACTTCAAGGACGAATCCAGCTACTAAGAGCTAAAAATCCCTTCATAAGGCTTAAGGAGGGATAGAACAACAAAGTCTAGCATGACTCAAAATGCGCTTGTCGGGAGGCAACCCGTCCTTTTCTTTTCTTTTTCTTTATGCATTCTTTTCTTTTACTTATTAGACAATGATTCTTATTTTGGACTATTATATTTGGACTCTATATTTTTGGATTTTATGTTGTAATAGTTAGGAACACTTTCTTCGTTTTACTTGTTATTATGCATATTTCGTCAATAGATTTTCGAACTTAGAATCGGAGGACCTATTGAGACAAGACTAAGCTATCCTTGGCACAAGTTGTCAAGATCACTAAGTTTAGTAAGTATGTGCAAGGACATAGCCAAAAGGTAAGAGCAAGTGGCGAAGAAAATAGAAACAAAAACCGAAGCAGCAGGTTTCCCCGATCGGATTCATGTCTACCCGATCGGGTAAACTGTCTGTTTCGTGTTTTACTCTATTTTCTTCTATAAAACCTATTTGCTACCCTTTTGTTTACTACCTTATACTCGTGTTCTTCAATCTAAAAGCTGAAATTTTCTCAAAACCCTCAATTCTTAGTCTATTCTTGCAAAATTTGTTCCTATAGTTCATCAAGGGCAACTACTAATCATCATCAAGTAAGTTATTTCTACTTTAATTACTTCAATCTCTCTATATTTTTCAGAAATCCAACCTAAACAAACCCTAACTCCAATTTGGGGGTTCTTGATTTTGATTGTAGAACTTGTTTAAATTGGATTTCCAATGATTCTTACATGCTATAGAGTGAATTCTAGTGATTAATTAGGACGGTTACTTTGATTTGGATGATTATTTGCTAATTTAGATGCTCATCTTTACTTCATGCTAAGAGCTTTTGTTTAAGTGATAGTATGATGCTTGAATTCATGCCTTATACTATGAACTTGTGGTCTTATTATGATAATTTAGCATTAGTACCTTAGGAAGTAGCCAAATTCATGATTCAAGTATATGCTGCTCACCTAATTAACATATTGCTATGCTTATAACATCCATTTGTGCTTAAAGATAGCATGACAATGTTCTACTAGGGTCACTATACTTGAATTTGTGCTTAAGGCTTAGTATTCTAACACTTATACTATCCACTTGTGTTTACAAATGAAGTGTTTTAATACTAGTTATTTGTAGAAAATGGCACCTTTACTAAGGAAATCAAAGAGGGCAAGAACCTCCACTCAAGGAGAGAGTAGTAGACCACAAGAGGAGGATATTGAAATGCTTGACGCTAATGAACAACCCGAGAATCAAGGGAATG
>JAIUZE010026684.1:0-19055 GCA_022085475.1 Heliosperma pusillum | reverse complement strand
CCACAAAGTATTTATTCTCCCTTTTTCTGTTCCCGCTCTCTCTCCTCCTTTATGATTTCCACTAACCTATCCTCCAGTCCCTCTCCTCTGTCTTTTCGACCTCACCTTCCCTTGTTTTTTTCTTTCATCCTGCTTTGTCCTTCATCTTTGGCTTCCCTTACTTATCCTTCTTCTTTCTCTTCTCTTCTCCTCTTTTTTTTCCGATATCTTTTCTTCTTTCTTTTTTTCCTTTTTCTACCAATCCAACCCCCCAATCTTTTTTTTCCTACCCCGCCCCCGTTCATTCTCCCCTCTGTCTTGCCCCTTTTCTCCGTCTTCTCTTTTCTCGTCCCCTCGCTCTTTCATCGCCCTCTCCCGTTAGGAGGTCCCAACATTTAACGACAACAACATTCCCAAGAACATTTAAATCACTCAACTTTCTAACCATAACTACAAACTATATTAAGCTTATTCGTCCTCAAAAGATATGCAACTTCAAGCTTTATTATTTAAAACCACTAGGAGAATTCATCATAAGTTTATCCTTAAATCCCATAATTATCAAACACGGAACTAGCCCTTCTTCGTTGCTCCTTAAATTAGGATGGTAGTTACCATATTCGAAAACTCTTATTTACTACAGAATAGACATATAATAAGCATGGTCTTCAAACCATACTAAACTTCTAAGCAAAGACTAAATTACTACTGAGTTAAGAAATAATAGCCAACTCATTCAACGTTACACCTTCGAATATCATGAACTATTTACACACAAGTCATGACAAGCTTCAAGCATTAAAATCATTAAACAAACCTTGCCACACTTTCCTCAAGGATACCCACTCTCACCACCATAGGGTGAAATTAGATCTATACTATTTCCTCGAATCACAAGTTCATTCTAACTAACACTCATATTCCACAAAATTCAAAGTTCTTCCGACTAAGTATAATATACCTCAAACAAATTGGTATGACATCCATAAAATGTTACCAGAGGGAGGAAAAGATACCAATGGTATAATGGAGGAACTATTAAGAGTAATTTCCAAGAGGTAAATAGGTTGGAGGAGAAAGAAGCACCTAGATAGAAGGAAGATGGCATAATATTATAAGGACGAGAGAATTCGCAGATGAAGAAAGAATTCACTTCAATTAGGCTTTATAAATCTTCAAATCTTCGGTAGAGGATACTCCTTCCAGGTAACACATATTCCACCATAAGGCGTAATATTGCTCCTAGCAATTTGGCTAGTCACCCAAGCATCGCCTCCTTGGCAATTGTCTTCTTTGTGAGGAGGGACCTGGTTGGCAGTAACAACGATCTCTTCTACACGAGGTCCAACCATCTTCATAAGAGACAAAACAAATTAAGTTACTCCTAACAATTAGCATAAACAAATAGACTACACCATAAATCCTAATCTACCCATCCTACCATTCTATCTCACAAGTTTATTATTTTATTAAGGTCAAGTTATTTATGCAAGGGTACACAAACGTGCGTCGGGAGCAAAAATGCTCTGATACCAACTGTGACACCCTCAAATTTGCGGAAAGAAAAAAAATAATTTAAATACACAATGAAGGTGTCTGAAATAAAACGGGTCATTACAATACGGAAATAAAATTCTACAAAAGAAATATACAAGACGGGAGACATATCTCCCGTATAAATACTGAAATAAAAGGAGTGTATAATAATATACAATCCTAAGAACCGAATATAGGTCCAAGGTAATACTTCGCTCGCTAGCTCGTCAATGTACCCAATGTATGCATTCACCACCTGTTCGACCGCAGTAAATATAAACACGGAAGCCACAGTCAGTGGGGAGTAACTCCGAGTCCTCCCAGCCACGAAATGTCGAGTTTAATGAAACATGAATAACATAAAAGCAATGTATATGGAAAATACAAAACTTAACATATATGATATGCTTTTTCATGTTATGAAACAGATAACTAACAAATAACCTAGCATGTGAAAGCTATCATGTGAAACCGATAATAAACTATGACTCGAGGTAGGGAAGCTGGTATGCTAGCTCAGAGGTTCCTCTCAGAAACATGGCCGTGATACACTCAAACCCTAATCAACACGTACTCATGTGAATCAGTTAACAATCGGTAATCCAAACTCTATCAATCTTAGCCGACTTGCATCTCACCTTCTAAAACTCATAGAATCATCAAACATGAAAGACCAATACTTCTACAAACAGGCACAAGTTCTTAGTGACGTCAATAGAAGACTTCTGTAACTCAAGTCTATACCACGAGGTAGGATATACTTAAATATTTAGGCTAAGCGGTCACTACGGAAACATGGCCCAAATACCAAGCACACATCTAGGATCAGCGGTCACCAACTAAATGACATGGCCCAGATCCAGAAGCACATTATTAGCCTCAGCGTTCCTCTACAGAAAACAGGCCAAGATACGACTCACCCATTAATCATCGACTGCGCAGACAGAGAAATGGGTGGAAAAAAAAACTCGCATCATCCAAGGACCCATATACCCCAATCACAGAGTACACCCAAGAAGATCCATCAAAGGGTTGGTAGTACGAAACTGGCTCCATTTCCCAAAGTGGAAACAATGAAAGCCATACCCCGACTTTGATATAAACCACCAAAGCGGGAACACAGAAGCATCAAGCGGCAAAACTCCATATGCTCGGTTTAAGTAGTACGGGCCTATCAATGTCCTGGTCCAAGATACTCATTTAGAATTAGAATGGTCAAGACGCCATATACTCATAATTCTCTATGGGTACTTAGTCAACACGACACCAACCAGATAATTAAACAGTCACGGGAAAAACTTCCTATCATGTGACTAATTGCATATAAATCATATTCAAATATCATATCGCCTCATATCTACTAAGGCTCATTCATTCATTAAATAAAACCTTACTTGAAGACAAATCCACGACCCGAGTCCCGCGACGGGTCATCAGTCAAAACGGGGCTGACTAGATCTTAGTTTGACCAAACCCGTTTGGTCAAACCGGCTAGAAACAGAGTCTTAGCCCTCGAGGCTTGCACATAAGAATATCACAATCATTTCATGTTATTTCATTCTATTTCTAACATGTGAATTATTAAATCGTACAACCACCCGCTTGACTTAAAGGATATCAAATTAAACTACGGTCTCGTCTTATAATTTCTAACATGTGAGAAATAATAATTTTATGAAAAATACTTTTAATTAAATAATTTACTTATTAAAATTTCCCACTTGCTAAATATTACAAAAACACGAATAAAATGGCGATAACTCAAAAACCGTCACAAGTCCCAAAGTGGGACCCACGGGCTGAGTTGGGCCGGACCCCACATGGGCCTGAATGGGCCCACGGCCTGTTTGGGCTGATTTGGGCTGATTTTTACAACTTTCCTAAAACCGTTTCCTAATAGTTCCCGCATGCTTTAACATATTTAAAACCCGTCAAAACAACCATTAAACAATCAAACATCGACACAACCCAAAGACCAAAACCCGGACCCACCATGAACCAGCCCAGACCGGCCTGGAGCGGGCCTGAACCGGCCTGAACCGGCCTGGTTTGGGTCCGGTTTTCAGCCTTCCAATTCGGCCACCATGCATCAACCACCCCAATTATTTCCAACATGATTTTAATCAACAACATCCAATTTTAAACATCCAATTCAACCATCAATCATACAAAAATCATGATTATGAAGAAATCATCAAAATATGTCAAGAACACTAATTTGTTTATAAATTCATACAACATAATAAAATTAACAACTTATCATGTTACTAATTAAAAATCATAAATAACCATAACATGAACAAAACTAAAGATGAACCAAAAACTAAAGAAAACAAAAGCGAAAGACTATGTGACATCAATTCGTCGAGTAAAACGGAATTGTTACCTTAGCTAGCAAGACCAATTAGCACCAAAATAAGAAGTATAAACTAAGAAACCCTCCTACTAATCTTCACCCAAAATATACGAGTCTCCAAACCCGTCTTCAAAATCTTCCCCTATAAGAAATAACAAAGAAAACCTTATTAGAATAAAAATATGATTTTCCATAATTAAAGTGTTGAAAACGATTTTGACGGAATTGAAAATAAACCGTACTAGAAGATGGGGAGCGAAGAGGAGATCCTAGAAATATAAGTTAGGACTGATTTAATTAAGAAATGAAGGTTTTATGAAGGTTTTGCTCAAGAACGATGAAGAACGGATGAAGAACGCGAAGAACGCTCAAGAACGATTAAAGAAAGTGATATTTTGATCTTAATTTGATTTGTTGAAAAATGAAAAGTTGTTTGTGAGTAAAGTGGAGTGAGGAGCCGTGTAAATATAGAGCAAAATAGTGAGTTGGGTTTGAAATTGTTGTTATGGAATTGACCCGGTATAATAATTATATTACAGTAATTAATTAGATATTAAGTTAATTGAATTAAATATCAAGATATTATGTTATTGTAATGAAAAGAAAGAAAATATCAAGGTCAAAGAGAGAGGAAAAACCGTGTGATATGGTGACTGTCGGGTCAGTTTTGTAAACGATTTGCGTAATTTCCGTTGACGGATCGATAAAGCTGAAAATATCTAAGATATTCCTATTAGTTTAATCAAAAGAATTAAAATATCTAATGTGGGTGGAAAACGATGACATGGGCGTGTGACTCATGCCAAAGTCGAGTTTCGGTTTCGTTTCGCGCTTTACGATGACTCGGAAAATAGTTAAATGATGTTCGGTTAAAAACCGTAAAAGTTATTCTTTAAATTCCGAATAAATTCAAAATAATTATATTAAATTATGATAAGTCTTAATAAATCTTTATAAAAATAAATCAAAAATATTATTTTTTTAAATAAAATTTCGGTCTTCAACTTACAAGGCGAGTCGGGAAAAGTCAACGAAAGTCAAAGTCGACTTAAAAGTCGAGAAAAGTCAAAGATGACTTAAAAGTCAAGAAAAGTTTATGACGACTTAAAAGTCAAGAAAAGTCAATGACGACTTTAAAAAGTCAAGAAAAGTCAAAAGACGACTTAAAAGTCAAGAAAAGTCAAAGATGACTAAAAACGGTCTTTTCATGAAATCTCTCAGAAATTCCAAATACGAACGCGGAATTTCAAAATACGACTCTGAACAAAAATTTCTATTTTAAAAACTTAAGTTCTACTGAAAAGTGTTAGTAAATATTTTTACTAGAAAAATCGGGTATATTTCGGGTTGTTACAAGTGTCAAGGAAGAGCTCCAGAGCCGTGTGCATCTTATCTTTTTTCTTCTTATCCTTCTAAAAGAAGAAAGACATCTATAAGAAGATTTGAATAATAAAAAGCACTTAAGTTATAATTTTCAAATATGTAATATAATGGATTAAGTTATTTCATATTTAAAATTATGACTTTGACTCCAAATAAAAAATCGTTTTTATTATTTAAAAACAAAACAAATTTTATTTTATAAAATCCAATTTAACAATTGTAAAATATAAAATAAATTTTCTCCTGAAAATGTCGTGTTACGTAGTCACCCCCAAGTTAAAGTACAATCGACTATAACCAAGACTACGAGTGTATCAAGTTATAGTTACAACTATAACGTAAGACGCACTCAAAACAATTATTAAATATCGTAAAGGAGAGACGAACTTAACTACTAAATAATTTTCCTTGAAACTTCTTTAGTCATAAGTTCCTTTCATTATCTTGATCACGAACTCTAACCGCATTGTCAAATCGTCACTTTTGGAATTTGTAACGTTGTTAATATGTGAAAACTTAACAAACAATTACGTGCAAACTTATATAATAATTATAATACACTTGTCATGATCAAACATAAAATGTATTAAGGACACGGTACACGGTCCAACATAAACTATTACAGCAGAAGAGTTATAGTTACAACTCAAATACTAATCAAACTAAATGGTCATTAATATCTGTAAGACTCGTCTCATAGCGTAGACCATCCCATACAAGCATCATCCAAAGTCAAGCTCATTAACTTACTACATGGAAGATAAACTGCTCTCCATTTGAACGTAAATAATAAATGGTTCATAACAGGCCACCAATTTTAAAATAGTTGGGTTGATGACAAACACACACATAAACCAAACAACTCAACCAAAGTGAACTGTAACTATTAATAAAACAAGCTAAACAACACAAGAAAAGCTAAGGTTTACACACTCTCAAGTTTTGCTCTGTTTTTGCTTGACTGAACACTGAAAGAAAGCTGATAGAACCTTAACCAAAGCACAAAGCCAATGGTTGAGGGTTGAGACTTGATCCCAGCACACAGCTAAGGGTCTAGGCTCACTTCCAAGCACACAGAAAAGGAAGCTTTCTCAAGCACACAGCCAAGAGATGATAAACAGAAACAAGGTTTCAGTTTTTGTGTTTACTTCAAATATGTCTTCATTTCATTAGGAATAAGCCTTTCATAGGCAATTAGGTTACATCTTACACGTCCAAATACATCTAGGGCCACCAATGGCTTACATACAAAGACAAATAAACAACTACATTGCTTACACAAAATGAAATAAAACAGAAGAAACAGTTCTGATAGTGACAGCTTCCTTGTTGCCTTGCTGCTGCCTTTTATATGGTACATGGTGGACTTTAAGCTTAGTGTTTTGGTCCAAACTGAAGTAATATTCGTCCCAAAGACTGAGCATAAAGTCCCTTGAGTCTGCCTGGCCAAAAGAGGAAGTTTGGATAGTGACAGTTGAACTGCTCCTAGAATAGGGGAGAACTTGACTCGTGAACTTGGCTCTTGTTTTGATGAGTGATCCTGGCGTTTTATGAGGAAGGTTCCCTGGACAAAAAGGTAATAGACCCTCCCTAGGACCACGTCCCATGCTTGGTTTGAAGTTTCTAAGCTTGGAAGTCACCCTTGGACCCTGCCCTAGGTACTGCTGCTGAATGAGTTTCCTGGAGGCTGAATGGTTTGTTTTGTGTGTCTGGTTCATGTGTTAGCTTGCTCTGGCTTGTGTCTTGGCTAGCTCTGGCTCGTGTCATGACTTTCTTGCTTGGACTGGGGCTGTACAAGGCATTAATGTAGCTCCTAATGTAGGGTGAGGCTGAACTTGAGCTGTGGTTGAACTGATCATAGTTTGGCTGGACTTGATTCTGAACTTGACATTGAACTCATGTTGCAACCCCTCCTTCTTGAAAAAGATTTGCCCTCAAATCCTCTTCATCCTCAGACTCTTCTTAGTAAGGACTTAGATCCCTCACATTGAATGTCCCTTGTACCCCATAATCCCCTGGTAAGTCTATTTTGTAAGCATTAGGTCCTATCCTTTCAAGCACCTCAAAAGAACCATCAGCACCGGGCATCAGTTTGTTTTTCCTCTTCTCTGGGAACCTCTCTTTTCTTAAGTACAACCACACCATGTCACCTGCCTTGAACTCTTTAGCTTTCTTTGGACCTTTGGCTCTTGACTTGTACATTTCATTTGTTTTCTCAATTTGTTTCTTGACCTGACTACGGATCTGCATCATCTGTTGTACTCTCTCCTTGGCATAAGAGGGTTAGCACCATAAACAACCTCAAAAGGACTCTTACTTGTGTTGTGTGAGGGGGCTCTGTTGAATTCAAATTCAGCTTGTGACAGTTTGACATCCCAATCCTTCAATGACTTAGCAATGATGCACCTCAAGATCCTCCCAAAGTCTTGTTAGTGACCTCTGTCTGCCCATCTGTTTGAGGGTGGTATGATGTACTGAAGAGTAGCTTGGTTCCTAGGAGCCTGCAGAGTGTCCTCCAGAAATGTCTCATGAATTTAGTGTCTCTGTCAGACACAATGCTCCTTGGTACACCATGCAGTTTCACTATTTCCTTGAAATAGAGCTCAGCTACCCCATTGCATCTTCTGTCTTTTTGCATGCAACAAAATGAGGCATTTTGCTGAACCTGTCTACCACCACCATCACTGAATCTTTCCCCCTTTGTGTTCTAGGCAATGCCACTATGAAATCCATGCTGATGTCGTCCCATGGTTTGTTTGGTACAGGCAGTGGGGTGTAGGGGCCTGCTTGGAACTGTGACTTGGCTAATTGATAGGGTTTGCACCTCTTGATAGTATCATGTACATCACCCATCATCTTGGGCCAACAGAACTGCTCATGTAAGATCTCATAAGTCTTCTGCACTCCAAAGTGCCCTTCAAGCCCATTGCAATGAACCTCCTTGACTAGCAACCCCCTGTAAGGACCTCTGGGTATACACAGTTTGTTTCCTTGGAAAAGGCAGCCATTCTGTGCCATGTATTTGTTTCCCTTCTTGAGCTTTCCTTCTGAATACACATCCCATTCCCCCTTGAAGTCTTGGTCCTCCAGGTAGAGCTCCTTCATGAACTCAAAGCTTAGGACCTTCTGCTCCATGTATGTTAGTATCACAGATCTCCTAGACAGAGCATCAGCCACTATATTGTTCTTTCCATCTATATACTTGCTTGAGAAGGAGAAGGATTGCAGAAATTTTACCCATTTGGCATGCCTTGGATTGAGCTTGTGTTGGCCATTAATGAATTTTAGGGCCTCATGATGTGAATGCAGTACAAAAGACTTGGGTTTCAGATAGTGCCCCCAATGGTTCAGGGCTCTTACTATGGCATAAAAGTCTTTGTCATAGGTGGAGTAGTTCAACCTAGCCCCACTTAACTTCTCACTGAAATAGGCTATGGGTCTCTTCTCCTGAACCAGGACTGCCCCTACTCCCAACCCACTTGTATCACACTCTACCTCAAACAGTTTGTTAAAATTAGGCGAGCCTAGTATAGGGGATCTGTGCAGCAAATCCTTTATGGTGTTAAAGGATTTCTCTGCCCTTTCCCCCCAAGTGAACTCCCCTTTCTTCATACATTCTGTGATGGGAGCCATGTTGGTACTGAAACCCTGAATGAACCTCCTATAAAAGTAAGCCAACCCATGGAAACTTCTGACTTCAGTCACTGTCTTGGGTATTGGCCACTCCCTAATTGCTTTTACCTTCTCAGGGTCAACAGCTATTGTAACACCCGGAAATGTACCCTATTTTTCTAGTAGAAATATTTTACGAAATTGTTTCAGCAAATTTAAGTTTTAATTTATAATTTATTATTCCGAGTCAAATTTAGAATTTCCGAGTTCGTATTTGGAATTTCTGCGAGATTCCATGAGAATCCCGTCTTAAGGCGAGTTTGACTTTTGTTTGACTTTTGCCTTATACAACTCACACTCCCTCCTTAACCTATTTTCCTACTCAAACACAAACACACATTTCTTCCTCTCTAAGAAAGATCAAAACCCTTGCCTCCATAGCTTTTTCGATCTTCGAATCATCCTAGCGCATTCGTTACTCGATAGAATTCACGTAAGTTCGTCTTATTCTTCTTCACTAACCTTCCTCTATCCGTATTGATGTTAAAATCATCGTCTTTCTCGCTTTTCAAATTTCCCGTCTTTCTCAAGATGAATTTCATTCATCTTTTATGATCTTTATGTAGGTGGTGACCTCCAAGATCCCGACAAAGACTATTAACTTATTGAAGAGGAGCTTGACTATTAGTAGAGACGCTTAAAGGTAACGGTGAAGGGTTACTCGATATCATTTACGTGTTTAACATGCTTTATATGCTAGAAATCGTATTAGAATACGATAAGGAAGCCTAGAATTCATAGTATGATTAATGAATGTTGTTATATGATGATTGTTGATGATGTATATTGATTGTTGATGATTATTAGAATTGATTTATGAGAATTGAAATGGATTGAATATGTAAAGGAAGCTCACAGATGAACTGGTGTTCCTGGCCGGTCGACCGGCTGCGGTCTGCCAACCGGCTGGGAACACATCAGTAACACCTTTGGAAATTTTGGAATTTGTATGAAGAGGTGCTCTGTGCGGGTCCACCGGCCGCCGGTCCCCTAACCGGCCTGGACCACTTTTCTCTGTTTTCTATGATTTTGGATTTTTGCCAGTGTTCTGAGCCGGCCCACTGGCCACCGGTCCCCTACCCGGCCTGGAACACGGCTGTATTGTTTTCCTATAACTTCAAAAACTCGTAATTTATAATAGTTCGCATGATCCGTTTATCGTATAATTTTACGTAGAGTCTTATAATATTCATGTTTTGGATATATGATATCTTATTCGCTTGTATCACATGTTTTGTGACGGTTTTTGGTATGTTCCCACTTTGAGTCGGTTTTTACAAATGATACTGTTTGAGCACGGTTTTGTCTTGTGCTTTGTACTCTCATTCCCTTGGCTACCTTCCCGTTCGTAAGGCTGGAATGTCGGAACGGAGAGGTATCCTACTGCTTAAATGCATGTGTTAGTGGGCATACGACGACGTTGTTGGGAGTTGAACGATATGCGTTGATCGACCCGGTCGTCAAATGTTGTGTACTTGCGAGGTGGTGTTATTTTGCATGCTAGCGTCCGCTTTTTGTGGCTAAGTCTTTTTTCCGCTCTTTCGTTGTTGCTACCGAATGGGGGTACTCGGGCGTCAATGTTGACCGGTCTGGATGCGAAACGTTTCGCATGTCAACTGGAAATGCGATTCCGGGATTCTGGCCAGATTTAGACTAGGACCGTATTATTATCGTCGTCCTACCGGAGGAAATTAGTGAACATATACGAAATGTGATCGTGTATGCGTTCAGGGAAATGTTTATCCTGTGGATGCCTGTTAATCATACTTGCAATGTACACGGTGCTAGTGCGTTTCATTTACCGGGAGAGATGTCGTCTTGTGTCGTCGTCTTTGAATGCGTGATTTCATGATATTGTTCATGGTCATTGCATGATTGGACACCGTCAATGTCTTGGTTCGTGAATGGATGATAATATGTTGGATTTATTGGGATCATCGCTGATGCGCAGTTTGTCGTCGGGACTGCTATCAAACAATATTTATAAGCCAACAATACTAGCTAATGAAGCTAGTGGTAAGTCGGGTGTCGAATTCACAGGGAGGACTATTGTTTAAACGGATGTAGGGTGTCTAGTGTTCAATTCTATGGTGTTTACAGTTTTGAGGGGTTGAGTTTAGAAGGTACGAAATTGAAAGCAGTGAATAAATGAAAACAAATATAAAACGAAGTAAATTTATGAAAATCAGATGAAACGAAGACTAGGGCAGAACGGGTTCACTATGGTGTCAAAGGGATAGGTCGAGCCAAGGTCTAAACAGTCTAAAGGGTGAGAAAGTTGCTTGTTCGGCCTCCTAACCACCCCTAGCGACTCTGATAACTGGTTCGGTCTCACAGAAATCACTATCCTATATGTCTACCGATCGGTATAAGGTTATGCCGATTGGTGTCAGGTCTATCTTCCCAATCACTTGGTCAGTCTCAGGGGAAATACACTAAACAAATGATAACCTAGCGTCCTAGGTCAGTCAAACGACAATTAAATCAAACATAGGTTCAGATGCATAAACGGTTTAATTGGAACCCCCAAATCCCGGATCCACAATAGTTCACCCTAGCCCTAGCATGCAGATTAGCTACTCATGGTGATAGATATTAAGCAAAACAAGAAGACACAGGATGGTAAGGCAAGATTCATGGTCGAGAAACGTACAAACATGAACGAAAATGACAGAAAACGAAATAAAACTGAATCAGAACCTGAATTAGGGCAAAAACAAGGAGGATGCCGATCGGTAAAAAGCTATGCCGATCGGTATAATGTTGTAAACGAACGAAAGCTTAAAACTAATCGACTAAAATGTAAAACAATAATCTAAAATGGTGTTTTAGAGCGGAAACTCGATCCGTGACAAGGGATCTTACGTCTAGGGAGAGATACCCCCTCACTCTCTTCACTTCTCCTTCATATAGAGCTAGGTTTTCTCCTTTGGGCTTCGATGTTTCTTCTGAGTGACTTGGGCTTCGGAAAGCTTCGGTCCCGTTGCTCAATAGCTTGCCCAGTAGATTAGAGAGGTAGAAAACGAAAGTGGGCTTGTCATTGCCGATCGTTGTCCTAGCCCACCGATCGGAGTGGGCTTCAAGAAGTGTGTACGATCGGTGTCCTAGCCCACCGATCGGTGGATGGGTCTTGACGATAGGTGTGGGCTTGAGTTGTCCTCTATAGGTCTTCATTTGATAGTTCAAGGTAGATGTGGGCTCCCAGCGATAGGTGGGCTTGTATGAAGTGTCCACAAAGCTTAGGAAGAAGTGGAAAGGGCCCCCAGGATGTCTCTGCCGATCGGTGGTAGGCCATTTGGCCCTTGGACGATCGGTGGGAGGCATTGCCGATCGGTGGTAGGCCATTTGGCCCTTGGTCGATCGGTGAGAGGCATTGCCGATCGGTGGAACTGTTAAATTCCTGCACCGCGCACTGAACTTAAAACGTCCGCCATTTCTTCGTTACTTGGTGGATTTTGGCGTTCTTGGTCTCATTTCGAAGCTAAGAAAGAGATCTATCTTATCAAACTTGAATCGCCTCAATCACATATATAGAACTCAATCTATTTCCCTTCAAACTATCCAAAATGCATCCAAAAGCACCCCGAGAAGTCCTAAACCTGCAATTGAGGAACAAAACATACCAAAGTAGCATAGGCGAGGGATATGACATGAAATCGGCTCAAATGAGCTATAAGTAAGACTGAAATGGGGGCGAATAAGTGTGTAAATGTGCATATAAAATATGCACATCAAACTCCCCCAAACCAAACCTTTACTTGTCCTCAAGTAAACATAAACCAAAGCACACTTAATGACCACGGTAAGAGATAACGACTCTGGACACTCCTGCTTTGTGTTCATCCAAACTATGGCTTTCACAAATAGATAAGAACAAGTGCACAAGAGTCGACCTTCAAAACAAGTCTTATACATGCCTAAATTTCAATGTTCTTCATGAATAACGCAAGACCTTGCAAACGAGCTCAAAAGTAGAGACTCAACAAGCACACTCAATAACATGATCCAAGTTCGTAAATAATACTCGTAGTACTAAAAGTTCTCAAGGTATGCTGGGCACAAGGTTGTAATGGGGCTATGTTCAATAGGTGAAAGATGGGTGCGTGCTAACGCGTATTGGAGTGTGGGGCTCAAAAAACTGGTGGTTGCGCTACCACTAATGAAAAGACCCAAACGTCCATAACATTAACCAATACCGATCATAGGCAAAAATTCGAATCTCTTGACATTATCATAACTTCGGTAATTGCATTTCACACAATAGGAATTCACATTCATGTATTGATAGCACCATTTTGGAACTGCTACCTTCACAATAGATCTCACTACTTCACTTTATTGTTTGGAAACTCAACTTTCGATCACTATTCTTGCTGTATAACTTGCTATGAAGCTGAATTATTCTCCAGACATTCATATAACACTGAAACAGGCCAAAAACAGGAAGATGCCGATCGGTGTACTACCTTCACCGATCGGTGTCAGCTCAAAAACTTCAAAAATCGGGCCCTTTTCTTCATTTGACACGTTTTCGTGACATAACTCTCCTATACGCAACCATTACAGTCTGGGTAGGATGTTTTTACGATGTAGTTCATAATTTGTAAGGTTGTAACCAAGGTAGTCAATATAGTCTTGTGAAACGTGGTCAATAAAGAGTGGATCCTACATCTAAAGGGACGAATCAAGGCAATTTGGCTTAGTGGAGTTCAAATTTAAGTGAATGCCCGGTCCGCGGACCTAGGGTGCATACCTTCGGAAACTACAACGAGTCAATATTCACACTTATGAATCAAGCACGAGCATACAGGTTAAGAATTACAGTACGTCATTGAGAAGCATTTCGATACAAAGTAGATTCACATCAAACACGACGATTTAGACATGTTAGACTCGTTAATCCAATCTAATCTCAATATGTCGTATCATATAAGTTAGGCCACAGTTGAGATGAATTAAGCTAAGTGTATATATCTTCATCGTCGTTTTGCACATCTCGAACCATTATACACACATAAGCAGTTCTTAAAATTTTTATTTTCGCGTATGAACATGCAACTGCTTATAGAACATATGAATGAAGCACATATGAAGCACACAACCAAAACCCTCCCCCAAACCAAACTCGTCATTGTCCTCAATTGAAGAAAATCGGTGCAAAGGTGGTTAAAGGAGAATGGGGAATGCAGGTGAGAGTGAAAGTGGAGAGGGTAGACTTACAGAATGAGCAAAAAATCCCCCAAACCGGTTCAAAGCAAGGCGGTGAATGGTGAACAGGTCCTCACCATCCCGAGCTATCATCAGCTAGACGGCTCCGTCATTACCTGTAGCATTACAAAACAGGAGGAAAAATGTCTCTCTCGCTCTCATCTCACACAATGTTCAAAGTTACAAATTGCAAATTGTCCAAAACTAAAACAAACCAAAAAACAAAATTGTTCAAAATGAAAAATAGTCCAACTAAAAACAAAAAAATGTCTCAAAGTCTAAGTATATGTCAAATAATCGGGTCGCTGTATGACCCTCCATCAGAAGTGTCTCCAAAATCATCTTGGAGAACTGCAAGTTGCCATGGTGTATTATAAAAAGGTTGATTTCTCCAGAAATTTCGCGGCATCCCATACATCGGCTCTCCGTTCAAACTCTTGCCCTCGAATCCTTTCGAATAGCTACTCAAATTGCGACCTGCGAAAGATGGGACAGAGCAAACAGACTCCACAGGGTCTCCAGAATAGTGAGACGGAGCCATAAAATCAGTAATAACACAGCTAGACTCCACAACACAGCTCACAGGGGTTTTCAGGCCTGCCACCGATCGGTGGGTGGTATGTCGATCGGTAGGGGGTACCTCACTAATCGGTGTGAGTGTGCTCTGGCCATTTTGGCCCTTGTTCTGGCCTGTGGTGGTCTGTGTCAGGTCTGTGGGGGTCTGAACTGGCTGGTACTGTTCCTTAATCAACGAATCAGACTGAACAACCAAGGGGGAACGGGGTGTAGCTGAAGGTTTAAACACAAGGAGTTCACCCCCCACCTTAAAGGTTAAAGTTCGTTTACCAACATCGATTATTGCGCCAGTCGTATGTAAGAAGGGTCTCCCTAAAATGATGGGGATGTTAGCATCCTCGGGAATGTCTAACACCACAAAGTCTACTGGTATAAAGAACCCTCCAATCTGTACTGGGACATCCTCTAGTACCCCTAATGGTCGAGAAATGGTCCTATCCGCCATTTGAATGGTCATGTTCGAGCTCTTGAGTTGGGTCAAGCCCATCTTCTTAGCTAAGGACAAGGGTAGGACGTTTACACTAGCACCTAGGTCACAAAGAGCATTTTCGACGTTAATGGTGCCTATGACACATGGGATACTAAAGCTACCTAGGTCAGCAAGTTTAGGTGGAGAGTCGCTTTGTCGAGGTGCACTACACCTTTCTGTGAAAGCGACAGTCCCAACCTAGGGGAGTGTCTTCTTACGGTTCAACAGATCTTTGAGAAACTTAGTATATGAGGGTACTTGCAAAACTAAATCTAGAAAAGGAATAGTGATGTCAAGTTTAGTAAGTACCTCTTTGAACTTACCGAATTGTTCCTCATAGGGGGATTTCTTCTTGAGACGACTAGGGAAAGGAAGTTGAATCTTCATCCCAGCTTCTTGTGACTGCTTCCCCTTGCCCAAACAATATTTATGTCGCTTCCCCGGCAACGGCGCCATTTTGATGCGCAGTTTGTCGTCGGGACTGCTATCAAACAATATTTATAAGCCAACAATACTAGCTAATGAAGCTAATGGTAAGTCGGGTGTCGAATTCACAGGGAGGACTATTGTTTAAACGGATGTAGGGTGTCTAGTGTTCAATTCTATGGTGTTTACAGTTTTGAGGGGTTGAGTTTAGAAGGTACGAAATTGAAAGCAGTGAATAAATGAAAACAAATATAAAACGAAGTAAATTTATGAAAATCAGATGAAACGAAGACTAGGGCAGAACGGGTTCACTATGGTGTCAAAGGGATAGGTCGAGCCAAGGTCTAAACAGTCTAAAGGGTGAGAAAGTTGCTTGTTCGGCCTCCTAACCACCCCTAGCGACTCTGATAACTGGTTCGGTCTCACAGAAATCACTATCCTATATGTCTACCGATCGGTATAAGGTTATGCCGATTGGTGTCAGGTCTATCTTCCCAATCACTTGGTCAGTCTCAGGGGAAATACACTAAACAAATGATAACCTAGCGTCCTAGGTCAGTCAAACGACAATTAAATCAAACATAGGTTCAGATGCATAAACGGTTTAATTGGAACCCCCCAAATCCCGGATCCACAATAGTTCACCCTAGCCCTAGCATGCAGATTAGGGATGAAGCTTTAATGAATAATCCCTCTCCTTCTTATGCTCCTAGGCCGAATGCTTTTGGGAAAAGGCCGTTTATTCCGTCTTCTTCTAATTCCTATGCTAACAAGAAGAGGTTTAATCCTCCTTCCAATGCTTATTCAAGGAATCCTGCTCCTTTTATTCCTAGAGCTACTTCAAATGTGGCTCATAGGCCTTATGCTCCTCAAGCTCAAGCTCAAGGTCGTCAGTGTAATCGTTGTAGACAACCACACCATCCCGGTGTGCCTTGTTCAAACCGACCTTATCTTTGCTACTTTTGTCAAAAGGGTGGTCATCGCTACGAGGATTGCCCCGATCGAAAGTTGCCCCCTCCTCCTCCTAAACCTAAGGGTTCAATCTTTGTCATGAGTCGTGCTGAAGCCGACGCTCATCCCGAGATTATTACGGGTATGTTCTCAATCTTAGAGCAACCGTGTCTTATTTTATTTGATACCGGTGCTTCAATGTCTTTTGTGTCATCAACCTATGCTAATAAATTATCAATCAAGCCTACATCTAGTGAGGATACTCCCATATCCTTACCATCCGGAGATATTATCTCTTGTTCAACCTCTTTATCCAAATGTACCTATATCTATTTCGGGTTCTATCTTTCCCGCAAATCTCCTTAAGTTTCCTCTAGGAGAGTTTGATATTATATTAGGTATAGATTGGCTAGCTATGTATCATGCTAGGTTCGAGTGTCGTGACCAAAAGATTTTCTTAAAGAGTCCTTTAGGTGTTAGAATAACCTATAAGGGATCTCATCCCCATAAAGGTGTGTCTTTAATTTCCGCTATGAAATTGGTAAGTATGGTTAGAAAAGGCCGCCAAGCATTCTTGTGTGTAGTGACTTCTTCAAATACCTCTTTGCCAAGTATTGAAGATGTGCCTATTGTTCGAGAATTCATTGATGTATTCCCCGAAGATTTGCCCGGGATTCCTCCCGAGCGTGATGTTGAATTCTCTATTGATCTTGTTCCTGGTTCTGGTCCAATTGCCAAAGCTCCTTATCGTATGGCTCCGTCTGAATTGAAAGAGTTAAGAAAGCAGTTGGATGATATGATTCAAAAGGGTTTTATTCGACCAAGTGCTTCGCCTTGGGGTGCTCCCGTTCTTTTTGTGAAGAAGAAGGATGGCTCTATGAGGTTGTGTATTGATTATCGTGTATTAAATCGGATTACAATCAAGAATAGGTATCCTTTACCGAGGATTGAAGATTTGTTTGATCAATTAAAGGGTGCTTCTACTTTTTCGAATATTGATTTAAGATCGGGTTATCATCAAATTCCGGTTAGAGATGTTGATATTCCAAAGACCGCTTTTAGTACGAGGTATGGCCATTATGAGTTCAAGGTAATGCCATTTGGATTGACGAATGCTCCCGCTATCTTTATGGATCAAATGAACTGCACATTTAGTGAGTATCTCGACAAGTGTGTGGTGGTATTCATTGATGATATTCTTATTTTCTCCAAGTCCAAAGATGAGCATGCTATTCATTTGAGGATTATTTTGGGTGTTCTACGTCGACAGAAATGGTATGCTAAGTTCTCTAAGTGTGAGTTCTGGTTACCTAAAGTGTCCTTTCTTGGGCATGTAATTTCTAAAGAGGGTGTAATGGTGGATCCTTCTAAGATTGAGGCCGTTGTTGATTGGAAGAGTCCGACTGATATTAGAGAGATTTGAAGTTTCCTTGGTTTAGCTGGTTATTACCGAAGATTTGTCAAGGATTTCTCTAAGCTTGCTAGACCTATGACTCAGTTATTGAAGAAGGAAACCAAATTCCTATGGAATGAAGCTTGTGAAGCAGCGTTGCAAGAGTTAAAGAAGAGGTTAACTACCGCTCCGGTGTTGACTTTGCCTGAAGATGGTGTAGACTTTGATGTCTATTGTGATGCTTCTAAGATGGGATTAGGTTGTGTTCTTATGCAGAATCGGAAGGTGGTGGCTTATGCTTCAAGGCAATTGAGAGTTCATGAAGTGAACTATCCTACTCATGATCTAGAATTGGCCGCTGTTGTTCATGCTTTGAAAGTATGGAGACATTATTTAATTGGAGTTCATTGTTGTATCTTCACCGATCACAAGAGTTTGAAGTACATATTTACTCAAAAAGAGTTGAATATGAGGCAAAGAAGATGGTTGGAATTGGTGAACGATTATGATTTTGAGTTATTGTATCATGAAGGGAAGGCGAATGTTGTTGCCGATGCTCTTAGTAGGAAAGCTTCTCATGCTTTGAATGCTTTGCATGTTTTACCGGTTGATCTTTGTGCCGAGTTTCGAAGATTGAGTTTGGAATTTGTAGAGCGTGGATTTGTTCATGTTGGTGTTATGATTGCCGAACCTGTGTTTCTCCGTGAAATCCGTGAAAGCCAAGTTGATGATCTTACCTACAAGTCTATCCAAGCCAAGATTCTTGAAGGTAAAGGTAAGGATTTCAAGTTTGATAATGAAGGTGTTCTTCGTTTCCATGGTCGTTTATTTGTTCCTAATGCTCTTAATTTGAGGAAGCGAGTTCTTGATGAAGCTCACCTTTCCCCTTATTCTATTCACCCCGGAGGTGATAAGATGTACAAAGATTTGAAGCTACAATTTTGGTGGCCAAACTTGAAGGGTGATGTTGTTTCTTATGTTGGAAGATGTTTGACTTGCCAACAAGTGAAGATTGAAGACAAGAGACCCGGTGGATTGCTACAACCATTAGATATTCCGCTATGGAAGTGGGAATCTATTTCTATGGATTTTGTTACGGCTTTGCC
>JAIUZE010026681.1:0-19589 GCA_022085475.1 Heliosperma pusillum | reverse complement strand
GGGGAGGTGGCAAGCCTTGCCATAGATGAGACGGAATGGGGACATGCCAATGGGGGTTTTAAAAGCAGTTCTATATGCCCACAAAGCATCAACTAGCCTTTTGCTCCAATCCTTTCTATCCGGATTAACCGTCTTTTCAAGGATTCTTTTATTTCACGGTTGGAGAGTTCGGCTTGCCCGTTTGTTTGTGGGTGATAGTCCGTGGAGATTTTATGATTCACCCCATACCTCTTGAGAAGGCCTCCAATCACCTTGTTGCAAAAATGGGTACCCCTATCACTAATGATAGCCCTTGGAAAACCAAACCGGGAGAATATGTTCTCTTGGATGAAAATGGCTACTACCTTTGCATCATCGGTGCGGGTAGGAATTGCTTCAACCCATTTTGACACATAATCTACCGCCAAGAGGATGTATAAATAACCACCGGAGTTTGGAAAAGGCCCCATAAAGTCAATTCCCCATACATCAAAGACTTCACAATATAAGAGGGGTTGTTGTGGCATCTCATTTCTTTTTGTCAAATTCCCCACCCTTTGACATCGGTCACAAGTTTTTACAAATTTGTGGGCATCTTTGAAAAGGCTTGGCCAAAAGAAACCGCATTCAAGCACTTTTCTAGCGGTTCTTTGTGGCCCAAAATGTCCTCCACAAGCATAGTCATGACAATGATGTAAGATGGAAGGGATCTCACTTTCGGGCACACATCTTCTCACAAGTTGAGCTTGGCAAAACTTCCACAAGTAAGGATCATCCCATGTATAGTACTTTGCATCGGATTTGACTTTGCTCTTTTGATGAGAAGAGAAATGGCTTGGAAGCCGCTTTGTCACCAAATAGTTGACCATGGTAGCATACCATGGCTCCTCCACTTGCATAGCATAAAGGGACTCATGAGGGAGGCCTCCTTCAACCTCATCAAGAGGGCATGATGGTCTTCCTTCAAGGTTTAGCCGGCTTAGATGATCCGCCACCACATTCTTCACTCCTTTCTTGTCTTTTATCTCCACATCGAACTCACTTAGGAGAAGGATCCACCTCAACAACCTTGGTTTTGCATCCTTCTTTGCCACAAGGTATCTAATGGCGGCATGATCGGTGTAGATGATCACCTTTGTGCCCAAGAGATAGGATCGGAATTTCTCTAGGGCATATATCACACCAAGGAACTCATTCTCCGTCGTAGAGTAGTTCTTTTGAGCATCAATCAAGAGGGTAGATGCATATTGGATCACATGAGGTCCTTTGTCACTCTTTTGACCCAAAACCACTCCCAATGCGTAGTCACTTGCATCGGTCATGATTTCAAATGGAAGGTCCCATTGCGGTGCTTGAATAATTGGTGCGGTGACCAATCTCTCCTTCAAATCATCGAAAGCTTTCCTACAAGAGGCATCAAAGACAAACTCCGCTTCTTTGTGCAAAAGCTTACACAAGGGGTTAGCAATCTTGGAAAAGTCCTTAATAAACCTCCGGTAGAAACCGGCATGTCCGAGAAAAGACCTAATGTCTCGGGTGTTAGAGGGATAAGGTAAGGTTTTGATAATGTCAACCTTAGCCTTATCCACCTCAACCCCCCTTTCCGACACTACATGTCCTAGAACGATGCCACTAGTCACCATGAAATGACATTTTTCGGAGTTTAAAATGAGATGTAACTCTTGGCATCACTCTAAGACAAGAGCAAGGTGTTTTATACATGCATCATAGGAGTCCCCATGGACGGTGAAATCGTCCATGAATACTTCTATGATCCTTTCTACATAGTCGGAGAAAATACTCAACATGCACCGTTGAAAAGTTCCCGGTGCATTACATAGACCAAATGGCATACGACGATAAGCAAATGTACCGAATGGGCATGTGAATGTGGTCTTGACTTGGTCCTCGGGAACGATTGGGATTTGAAAATATCCCGAGTACCCGTCAAGAAAACGATAGAAAGCTTTTCCCGCTAGTCTTTCTAACATTTGATCAATAAATGGTAGCGGGAAATGGTCTTTCAAAGTAACCGCATTCAAGCGGCGGTAGTCAATACACACTCTCCAACCGGTTTTTGGTAGGTGGAGACCAAGTCTCCTTGTGCGTTCTTGATTACCGTCACTCATCCCTTTTGGGCACGACTTGAGTTGGGCTAACCCAACGAGAGTCGGAAATAGGGAAAATGATGCCCATTTGCAATAGTTTAATTACCTCTTCTTGCACTACCTCCGCCATTGGTGGATTAAGCCGCCTTTGGGGTTGTCGGACCGGTTTGGCATCCACTTCAAGCTGCATTTTGTGCATGCAAGTCACCGGGCTTATCCCCTTTAGGTCCGCTATGCTCCAACCAAATGTATCCTTATGCTTTTGAAGTAATGCTACCAATTTGTCTTCTTGGTCCTCGTTGAGCGTGCTCGAGATGATGAGGGGTAGGGTGTTGTTGTCCCCTAGGAAGATATACTTCAAATGGCTTGGGAGGGTCTTCAATTCGACCTTCGGGGGCTGGATTATGGAAGAGAGGGGCTTGTGGAGTGGAATGCTTAAGGCAAATAGCTCGAACAGATTTGCCAGAGCAGGACGCTGGCAGCGTCGTGTGACGTTGGTAGCGTCGTGTGATGCTGGTAGCGTCGTGGGACGCTGGAAGCGTCGTGGGACGCTGGCAGCGTCGTCCACTGCCTTGCCCTGTTTTCAGCATGTCGATGATATTGAGTTCCTCATATGTCTCTAGGGGCTCTTCCCTTTCCAAGTCTTCAAGACGTTCCTGCACATCAACTGCCAACAACAAACGCAAACCTTCCTCTTCCATGTTGTTAGTTAAAGCTACCTCGAGTGGGTCCCTATCACAAAGTTTGTACATTTGATTCACTAATGGCTCAAAGATATCCAAGAAGAAACAAGATTGATGGTCACTCGGGTGTCGCATGGAGTCATATATATTGTAAGTTAAATCTTTTCCCTTCAAACTCCATCGTCAAACACCCGTTTGAAACATCGATCTTGGTATTTGAAGTTTTAATAAACGGCCTACCGAGAAGGAGAGGGGTGGCACTAGAACTAGATTCCATGTCTAAGACGTAGAAATCCGTCGGGAAGACAAGGTTATCTACCTCTACTAGCACATCCTCTACCATGCCCTTGGGATATACACTAGACCTATCGGCTAATTGAATAACCACCCCGGTCTTAGACAAAGGTCCTAAGCCTAAGGTCTCATAGATAGATAGGGGCATGACGTTTATAGAAGCTCCAAGGTCTAACATGGCACGTTTAAAACTTTTCCCTCCAATAGTGCAAGGGATGGTGAACATGCCCGGGTCTCCACATTTCTTCGGTAAATTTTGCTTGAAAATTGCCGAAACATGTTCACTCACCCTAACCTTATGGGTTTCTTTCTTAGGATTTCTCCTAGGTTCTTGAAAGAACTTTGCATACCTAGGGACACTATTCAACAAGTTAAGAAGAGGAATGTTTACCTCACATTTCCGGAAAGTCTCATACAAGTCATTCTCCTTGGCATACTTCCTTGTGCTTATCAAAGCACTAGGAAATGGGACTTCCGGTATGTATTCCTCCACTTCATCATCTTCAATAGTGTCTTTGCCCTTCCTTGAAGTGTCTCCCTTGGGGTCCTTGCTTGTGGATGTCCCTTTTCCATTCTTCGATAGCTCTTCATGACCAACCACCAATTCTCCTTGGTCTTCAATTTCCAAGGTTTCCATCTCAAGATTCTTCATCTTTTCCTTTCCTTTTCCAAGGGGGTTTACTTCCAACTCTTTGCCTCCCCTCAAGGTCATGGCACTAGCGTTCTCCCTAGCTGGTGGGATGGTTTGAGATGGGAATCTTGTGGAGCTTGAGGCTTGGGATTTTGACATATTTGAGACCATTTGGGATAGTTGGGTTTCCAAGTTGCTCACCCTAAGGTTGTTCGCCTCCCTATCTTTCCTTGCCTCCTCTGTATCTCTCCTTGCCTCCTCCCTATCTTTCTCTTGATTGGCAAGGAGTGTTAGCAAGATATCACTCAAGTTCCCTTGAGAAGAAGAATTCCCTTGAATAGGGCCTTGGTTCGATTGTCTTTGAGATTGAGAGTTACTTGGGAAATTTGAATTGATGGGTCTTGGATTGTTGTAATTTTTTTGGGGATTTTTTTGGAAATTAGAGTTCCGGTTTTGGGTGGGATTTTGGGCTCTCAAGTGATTGAATTGACCGTTTTCAAAGCTCTTTGACTTGTCTCCCCCCCATCCCAAAAGATCACGGTTTCCCACTTGGTTGTACATTCCTCCACCACTTGGGTTTCTTGAATTGTAATTCCCATACCCCATAGCATTGACACTCTCCATCGTTGCTCCTTGCTCAATCATGATGTAGCATGTGTTGGTGGCATGGTCACCTCCACAATATGAGCATTCAATTGGTTCAGGGTGTTGGGAGAATGAGTTGCCTTTGTTAACAACCAAGTTTGACACCATGCTTTTAAGCTCACCCATTTCTTGCATTATCTTGTGATTTTGAGAAGCATAAGGATCCTCCATGGAGGATACATTCCTAGAGCTTCCTCCCCTTTCATTCTTCCTTCCATAGCTTCTTGTGTTCATCGCCAATTTTTCAATGATATTGTTGGCCTCGGCCACATTAAGTGTATCAATTCCACCTCCGGTGGCGGCAATGATCATCCTTTGGTCGTTTTGACACAACCCTTCATTGAAAGCCGTCAAAAAATCGTCTCCCGACATGCCATTGTATGGGCATCTTGCCACAAGACTTTTGAAACGCTCCCAATAATCATAAAGGGTCTCTCCCATGTCTTGCTCAATAGTAGTGATGAGCTTCTTTGAATGATTGTGTCTTGAATCCGGGTAATATTTTTCAAGAAACTTCTTCTTCAAACCCACCCAAGTGGTAACGGAGTGGGCCGGAAGACAAAAGAGCCATTCCTTCGCGGCATCTTGTAGAGAAAACGGAAATGCCCTTAGCTTGAATTGGTCTTCGGTCACTCCTTAGGGAATAGCACCTTGTCAAATCATATGGAATTCGGCCAAGTGTCTATTAGGGTCATTCCCCACCATACCATGGAATCTAGGTAAGTTATGGACGAAGAAACCCTTGAGCTCAAAGTTCACATCCCCCATGGGAGGATATGCAATACAAAGTGTGTTGGACCAATTTCATAGTTTTGATAATGACATGCGTTTACGTAATAATATGTTTTACTCGATATATCATATGCGTGTAATTGTGTGCTTTAGTCTTATTATAGCTAGCAACAATTATGAGAAGAAAGATCAAAGTTAGACATAACTTTGATAAAGTCTGTGAGACAAAGTTATAACAACTTCAGGAATAACTTTGGAAGTGAACATGGAAGTTATAGCTAACCATGCATAACTTTAAAGAAAATCGCTTCAAACAAGATCTACATCAAACTACACAAGACTCGAGATGGAGGGTCTTTGTGATCAAGATGAAGAGATGATCCGTATACTGAAGATCTTTGTGAAGATTAGATAGTATAGGTCGTCATTCGGTAACTATTCCATTCGAGAGATTTTATGTTCAAAATTTATAGCTTTAGTCTATGACTTTGGATGATAAAATATTGATGCATGATTTTGGAAATAAAATGTTTTGAAATGTTTTCAAAAGTGAAAGAGTTTTATTTTTATATTTATCAATTATTTTAATAGAGAATATATTTATGAGATTCTATTGGTTAGTAATACAACTTATGGGTTGTCATGCTACCTAGGTTTTCTAATATATTCTATCTCAATTTGTTGTTAACCTAATTAGCCCACCTAGTGTTTGAGCCATCTAGGGTTTCGTGTAAACCTAGTTTGTGCCACCTAGGGATTCGTGCTCCTAGGGTTTCGTGAGCTAGGAATCCGGCCTCCATAGGTTGCTTCCTTAGTTTACCTAATCTAGGATTCTACTATATCTTTACAACCATATTTTGAGATATCAAGATAAATATATTTCTATAAGATAAACCAAATAATATTTTGAGATAAAGATATTTCTAAAAGATAAGCAAATATTATTTTATGGAAAGATAAGTATCTTTATTAAATATTATACTAGGGTTTTAGATCTACTATAATTCTTCTACTATAAATACTCATTCACATATCAATTGTAAAAGACACGACATATACACGAAATACACATACATTCACACGAATATTATTTTACTTGTGTTGATTTTCCAAAATCGTTTTAAAGCAAACCTTTGAGCAAATATTTATTATTTTTAGAGTTTGTTTTTAAAAGAGTCGTGCATCAATTATTATCAATCGCTTGAGTGAAATACGTTATTGGATAATAGTACATCATTATAAGCTTACAATTCTTTAACGGGAATCTGTGTGACTTATATTGTACTTTCTTATTAGCGTAAGATAGTATAGAGTATTTAGCGATACTCACCTTGAGTTATAATCATAGTGTTGATTATACGAGTGGGTTGGTAATTTTTGTAATCCGTAGAAAGGTACTAAAAATTATTAATCGAGAATAGTGGACGTAGGTTTCAACGTGTGAAACTGAACCACTTCAAAAATCGTGTGCCTCTCTCTTATCTCTTTACTTTTCGTTATTTCGTTATTAGCGCTTACTTTGATAAATTAATTAGTTGATTTTAATTCATAAGATCAAATAATTAATTACATATCATATAAATCAAAAACTGGGGCTAGTTTTTAATACTCAATTCACCCCCCCCCCTCTTTCGTATTCGATCAATAGACTCTTCAATTGGTATCAGAGCCTCGTGCTCTTGATTGCCTTACAGCAAGGAGTCTGATCCATTTATCTTTTTATTTTTATTTATTTTCCGCTGCATTTAATTTCATTTTAATGGATTCCAAACATCTGAAGTGTCCCGTATTCGATGGGAAGAACTACAGTTTATGGAAAAATATGATGACCCATTTCATAAAGGGTAACGATTGGGAGTGTTGGCTAATCATTAAGAATGGTCCTAATAAGATCATGCTTGGAACGGCTACTGGCACTTCCATCGAAAAGAAAGAAGATGACTATGTTGAGGCAAATTATAAGAAAGCTGAGAAAAATTCAAAGGCTATTAGTCTGTTGCAAAACGGCATGACCCATACTGATTTTGATCGTTTCTCATCTAGTTCTACTGCCAAGGAAATATGGGATGGTCTTGAGTTAGCTTATGAGGGGGCAACTGTTGTCAAAAAGCAACGTATTGCACTACTCATGCGAAAATACGAACTGTTCTCCATGGAACAAAATGAATCGCTTGACAGCATGTCTACTCGCTTCTCCAGTATCATTAATGAATTGAAAAATCTTGGAAAAACTTTTGACTCCGAGGAAATTGCCAGGAAGATCCTTAGAAGTCTATCTAAACGATGGAGACCTAAGGTGACGGTACTTGAGGAATGTAAAGACCTATCTGACCTATCTTATCAAGAGCTACTTGGAACCCTAATGGCTCATGAGATTACTCTTGATGAAGATGCGGCAAATGATAGTAATAGCAAGAAGGTGGCTTTACATGCCGAATCTAGTGAAAGACAAGATTCGGATCTTGAAGATGAAACAGTGTTATTTGCTAGACGTTTTAAGAAAAAGTTCTTTAATAAACCACAAGGGAAAACGTTTAACAACAACACCAACAAATCTTACAAGAAGCCAATTGAGTCAAAAGGGTCTCTTTCAAGTCGTGGTTGCTTCAAATGTGGTGATAATGATCACATGATCAAAGATTGCCCCACATGGAAGAAAATCAAAGACAAAAATCAACGAGACAAAACCAAGAAGGAATTCAAGCAAGTGATGATGGCTTATTGCTGGGGAGATCTCGACACAGAGGACGACGAGTCAGAGGAAGAGGAAATCGCCAACTTGTGTCTAAGCAACGTCAGTCTTGACCTAATTTCTGACAGTGACAATGAAAGCGAATCCGAGATGTGTCTTGTTGGCAACTCAGATTCAGAACCAGATTCAGAAGATGACGAAGAGGTTAGTCATCTTGAACTTAAAAAGAAACTTAAGAATTTATCTAAGAAGTCTTTAATTAAGTATTTTGAAGAAGCCTTAGATCATTGTCATGAGCAGAGTCTTGAATTAAAAGATCTTAAAGAACAAATTCTTGACATTGCTGAGGAAAACCAACTCCTTAAGGCCAAAGCTAAAAAGCTCAAGTCTAAAGTTATGGCAACTTCAGCCATAACTTCAGACAAGACAAATGTTGAGAAAGAAGCTCTTGAGTCTAAAGTTATAGCTAATGAATCTATAATCTCAGAGTTGAAGCTCAACATTAAGCACCTTCAAGCCAAAGTTATGGCTAATGAAGCTATAACTTTAGAATTGAAGAAAGTCAATGAGCTTTTACAATCTCAAGCTAAGGCAAAGGAAGTTGTTATTCGTGATCATGAGAAAGTAAACTCTTTTCTTTCTCAGCAATTGAAAGATTTGAAGGCTGAATTCTCCCAAGCCAAAAGTCAACACAATGAGGAGAAACTTATCTTGAACAACCGTTTCAATGATTTTCGTGAAAATTTCAAAAAGAACAATCCCTCCAAAGACTCGAATGTAGATCATTCGTCGTGTGAAAAAGAAATTCAGTCTTTGAAGGAATTGCTCCTACATGCACGAAAAGTGCATGATAAGTGGGAAGGAAGTCAAAAGGTCTTAGACTTCCTTACCGAACAGTCTAACAATAACATGAAGAAAGGTCTTGGTCATGAATGCTATAGTCGTAGAGACCATGATAAATGCAAATCCACTCTTCTGACCGTGATTTCAGAAGAAGGAAGTATGTCAATCTTTCAGAATATCTGATTTGCAATTATTGTGGTCACAAAGGTCATGTTAAAGATAATTGTGTTAAATATGTTAACGACAACAAAAATCAAACTGATTTTGTGAAAGAGCATGACGTGTCCAGTGAGTCCGAATCTGAACCTCAACGTGATGAGGTTAGAAATAATGAGTTTAGATGGTTTTATGACATGGCTTTCGATTACACATCTGTACCTTCAAAATCTAAACCTACTGTGAATCAGAAGCAGTCGTTTAAACCTAATGTGCGTCACAACAATAACAAACAATATAATAAACCTAGCAAACCCTATCCTAAGAAGAAAAGAATTGTCAAACAGGTATGGGTTAGGAAGGATCAAATACATAGAGTCACTAACCACAAAGGACCCAACTTAGCGTGGGTACCTAAAAGTTGTATTTGATTCTCTTGCAGATAATAGTGAAAGAAAACAATCTATGGTATCTCGACAGTGGATGTTCGAGACACATGACCGGAAACAAGAATCTCTTTCTTTCACTAGAGCCCTTCAACGGTGGCAAGGTCACCTTTTGAGACAACAAGAAGGGCAACATAATTGGTGTAGGTAAGATTGGTATATCTTCTTCACATGCTATCAATAACGTCTATCTGGTAGATGGCCTTAAGCATAACTTGCTAAGTATCTCTCAACTATGTGACAAAGGCAACAAAGTCGTTTTTCATTCAAATGTTTGTCGTATAATAGTTGAAGAAACTAGCAATGTTATCTTAGAAGGTCTACGTAAACGGAACGTGTATATGATTGATTTAAACAAAGTCACTACAAGTTCCTTTACGTGCATGAAAGTCACTGTGGATGATTCATGCTTGTGGCACAAGAGGTTTGCACACATCAGCCCAACGATTTTAAAGAAACTTAAGTCTTGGGATTTAGTTGAGGGTCTACCCTCAATCAAATTCGAACAAGAAAAGATGTGTGACTCATGTGCCCGTTGTAAACAAGTTAGATCTTCATTCAAACCGAAACGAGTAGTAAGTACAGATCGTCCACTTGAGTTGGTACACATGGATCTATGTGGACCTATGAAAGTTTGAAGCCGCGGTGGATCAAGGTACGTATTCGTCCCAGTCGACGACTACTCCAGGTATGTATGGCCTATCTTTCTCTTTTCTAAAGATGAAACTTTCGATGAGTTTGTGGTACTAATGAAGCTCGCCCAAAACAAGTATGATAAAAAGTTAGTTTCCATTCGTACGGATCATGGCACCGAATTTGATAATCAAGCCTTTATAGAATATTGTAGGGAGAATGGTGTAGGACATAACTTTTCTGCACCACGAACCCCACAACAAAATGGTGTCGTGGAACGTATGAATAGGACGTTAGAGGACATGGCCCGCACTATGCTTTTGTGTAGTGGCCTTCCTAAGAGCTTTTGGGCAGAAGCCATAAGTACTGCATGCTATGTGCACAATAGAGCTATGATTAGACCTATTCTAAAAAAGACTCCCTATGAACTTTTAAGAGGGAGAAAACCCAATATAGCTCACCTTCGTTGTTTCGGTAGTAAATGTTTTGTCCATAATAATGGAAAAAGTAATTTGAGCAAATTTGATCCACGAAGTGACGAAGCTGTGTTTGTTGGCTATTCTAATCATAGTAAAGCCTTTAAAGTTTTTAACAAAAGAACTTTGTGCATAGAAGAAAGTGTTCATGTTGTATTTGATGAAGATAGTGTGCTTGAACAAGTTGAACAGAATGAAGAAGAGGACATGAATGATCCAGACTTTCGCCTTTCCAGAGATGACGTGCCAAATAATAATGAAGAAGTTATTGAATGAATCAATGATGAACTTGATAAATCCGCAAATGACCTTGAACAGAGAACTGAGACAATTGTTGATGATACGAATGTCTCTTCTCAAAACAAGGAAAAGGAAACTGAAGTTATAGCTGATGATGCTATAACTTTAAACCAGAACCAAGATGGTGTAACTGAAGTTGTACCAACTTCAGCTATAACTCCAGAGTCCAACTCAGGGGGAACCAATCTTGATTCTGAATCATTTGAGGAAAGTGATAGTTCATCAGATGATGATGAGCCTAGGAACTCTAAGAAATGGAAATATAAGAGTTCTCACCCTATGGATTCGATCCTAGGGAGTTTGAATAAAGGAGTTCAAACGAGGCGAACATTAAATAACTTTTGTTCATTCTATTCTTTTTTGTCTACCATAGAGCCTACCAATATCAAGGAAGCTCTTGCAGAATCCGACTGGATTGTGGCCATGCAAGAGGAGCTTCAACAGTTCGAACGCAATAAAGTATGGCACCTAGTGCCACGACCCTCTAATCGAACTGTGATTGGTACTCGATGGGTATTCAGAAATAAATTGGATGATTCAGGAGTTATAGTTCGTAACAAGGCTCGATTGGTCGTTCAAGGTTATAATCAACAAGAAGGGATTGATTATGACGAGACATTCGCTCCAGTAGCAAGACTTGAAGCTATTCGCTTGCTCATCGCCTTCGCAGCTCATAAAGGAATGAAATTATTCCAAATGGACGTTAAGACTGCATTTCTTAACGGTTATTTGGAAGAAGAGGTTTTTGTTGAACAACCTCCTGGATTTTTGAATAGCAAGTTTCAAAACCACGTTTTTAAACTCGATAAAGCTTTATATGGTTTGAAACAAGCGCCTAGGGCTTGGTACGACAGATTATCTAAATTTTTATTGCAAAACAATTTTAAAAGAGGATCTGTCGACAAAACCCTATTTCTAAAATCCGAGGGTTCTGATTTACTTGTTGCTCAAATTTATGTAGACGATATTATTTTTGGCTCTACTAACAATAAATTGTGCAAGTATTTTTCAGATCTTATGACCTCAGAATTTGAAATGAGCATGATGGGAGAATTGAAATTCTTCCTAGGACTGCAGATTCAACAAACCAAAGAAGGCATAAAGATTCACCAACAAAAATATGTCAAGGAGCTAATCAGAAAATTTGGTATGGAGAACGCTCATCCAATGGACACGCCTATGGTAACTGACAAAAAGTTGACCTTAGACGAAACTGGTAAGTCCGTAGATGAGACTACATATCGAGGTATGATTGGTTCTTTATTATATTTGACTGCAAGTAGACCTGACATTATGTTCAGCGTATGTGTCTGTGCTAGATTTCAATCATGTCCTAAAGAATCACATATGATTGCAGTTAAACGTATCTTGAGATATTTAATTGGTACATCTAATTTATATTTATGGTATCCACTTGAGTGCAATTTCGATCTAGTAGGATATTCAGACGCAGATTATGCGGGATGTTCTTTAGATAGAAAAAGTACCTCTGGATTTGCTACGTTTTGTTGGACCATGCATAATTACTTGGGGCTCAAAGAAGCAAAATTCGGTTGCGTTATCTACTGCAGAAGCCGAATATATCGCTGCAGGACTGGTATGTTCTCAACTACTTTGGTTAAAGCAACAACTATGTGATTATGGTGTTAATGTTTGTTGTATGCCTGTTTTCTGTGATAATACGAGTGCTATTGTTATTTCTAAGAACCCAGCTCAGCATTCTCGTACTAAGCATATAGACATTAGACATCATTTTTTGCGTGACCATGTAGAAAAGGGCAACATTAAACTCGATTTTTGTAGTACTGATGTTCAATGGGCTGACATTTTAACAAAGGCGTTAGCGAGAAGACGTTTTGAGATTTTGCGGTTGGAAATTGGTTTAATCGGTAGCAATTAAATTCATCTTATTTATTTTGTGAACCTTCGTGACTGGCTAGAATAAGACGAGATTGTATGACTGTGTCCGCATATTTCATTGCTAGTATATTTGTGTTTAATATAATATATTTTACGTGAGTATCTTGCATATTTAGTGTTTCATGGAAATTGAATTATGAACCACATTATTTGCCTAAAACCTATCCTATTCACTTTCCAAAATTGAGCCAATTTCTACCCATGTATTCTATACTAGCCGAAATTCTCAAACAAATATAACCCTTCCATATCTTTTATTTACCAAAATTCTATCCTTACCATATCCCAACAAAAATAACCACTCAAGATTCTTTTCCTACCTAAATTCAAATTAAAAAAAAAAAAATAAAAAAAAAAGGAAAGAACTACATTGTGACGGCACACCCATGTGCCCAAGTACAAAAGAAACACCTACCTCTTACACAATCATAATTACCCATCACCCATCACCTTTTACCTTCTTAATTACTCAACCAATTTTTTTTACCACTTCTTCTCCTTCCTCACGGTTCCCTTACCAAAACAAAACACAAAAACACCCAAACCTTCAACCTTCAACAATGGCTTCCACTAGATCAAAAATTGCTAAAAACCCAAATCCTAAAACTCCCAAGCCAAGCTTGCCTAAAAATAACTCTTCTCCTCCCACACAACAATCACCCAACCCAAACCAAACCGAGTCGGGTGCGGGTCTCGAGGGTACGAAAAGAAGACGGTTAAATAAAGGCAAAGGTAGACTCCAAGAAGATGTTACAAAAGAACCCACTGACGCGGTTCCCGAGGCACCAACACGGGTAACTTTCCGTGACTTCTCACCGCAAGAAACATCTTCGGGAATTGATAAACTCCGTCTTACAAAAGACGAAAGAAAACTTGTGAACCGGGTTGCTCAATATGGAATACACGATGGTCGGTATTATCCTAAGGCTTGGTGTGACAAGTATAGGGCTTTGGGATTCTTTTCTGATTTTCTAAATTTCCAAGAATGGGAAACGGTGGCTCAATTTTCGGGTCCGGTGTATCCGATTGAGGTAATTCAGTTCTTTTCTTCTGTTTCTTTAGACAATGGAGTGTTGCATGCCGTCATAAATGGCCGTTCAGTTTCGTTTTCCGTGACGGACTTTTGTACTCTGTTTTCGGTTCCTGATGATGGAATCAAAATCAATCCGAGTACGTCATGGGAGGAACTGACGGACATGGCTAAACTGGAGGTTAAGCAGTATTTTGATGTTGGGGCGACGGTGTCGAGTTGCGTGTTGGCGGGTAGTGTTTCTCCTAAACTGAAATTTCTGTTAAATTTTTTATGGAATACTGTGATTCCGCGACGGGGCGGACGTGACAAAATTGCTTGCTATGAGATGTTGGTCGTTAAGCATTGGTTGGAAGGAAATCGGGTTAATTTACCTTCTCTTGTTTTTAATCGTATTTCACAAACCGCTTTCTCGGTGACCGAAGACAAATTTTACTCCACTCTTGACTTGCCGTATGGCATGTGGTTGTCACGGCTCTTTGAGTCAAAGGGAGTTGTTAATGTGCAAAATTATGGGGTCGCGGTAAAAGATGAAATGTGTGATACGTTCTTGAAGTTTATGAATTTAGATGCTAATGGTCCGGAATTGCTATTTTTAGTGAAGGGCAGTTCGGTTGGTATGCCAACGGGTGGGGCTGATTTTTCCGTGATTGAATCCAAATTGGATTTGTTCATTGGTCGTATTATGGAGCGCTTGGATGCGCAGGATAAGAAAATTGAGACGGTGGACACGGTTGTTAAAGCCGTGGGCGTGGGTTCCTTGAGCTCAACCCGTGACCAAGGTGGGTCGGGTGTGAGTCATGAGATGAGGACATGGATGGATGGTGTGGATGATCGCCTTGCTAAGTTGGAACGAAATATTATCGATTGTAAGCAAGAGGCGTATAGGCAAAGGGATAGGATGACATTCTTGGTGAGCCAAGGCGGGTCGTTGGTTAAGAGCGGGACGGAGATGCGTGAGGGAATGCGTACTATATACGATGCGACAGAGGCTCTTTCGTTGAAAGTTCGGAACTTTGACGTTTGCCTCACCGCTCAAGCTACACATGTGTCTTCTTGCCTTGACCGTTTATCCACTCTTGAGTACCGCACTAGGCCCGGTTATGTCGATCCTAACAAAATTCGCCAACCCAAAATGCCTTGATTTTTCTATCCTTGGTTGTTTAACTCTTAAAACTACTAATCCTATTCGGCTCATTTTGGCTTATTTTGACATTGTTCTATTCGGCCCAATGGCAACTAACTATATATTTTGTGGTTTGTAGTTTAATCAACATTTGCACTTTATTTTGCTTGATATATATCGTCTTATATTGCGTATTTTGCATATCTATTTCTTGCCTTGACATGTGTTATTCTAGCCGTTTCATGTCTTTGTTCTTGTCTTTTCAATGATGCCAAGAGGGGGAAGAAATGATATGATTTGAGTCTTTGCTTAAGCTTGCTCCTTGTCAAGACTCGTTATCTCTTAAATTCTCTCGAGCTATAACTTTGGCTAAGTTGTTTTGTTCTAGCGATCAAAGTTGCTATAACTTTGGAGTGCTTTGTTGAGGGGAAACCATACTTAGTCACATTGTTAAGAAGAACTCTTGAGGAAATCATATGAGACTTGTCATCATCAAAAAGGGGGAATTTGTTGGACCAATTTGATAGTTTTGATAATGACATATGTTTACGTGATAATATGTTTTACTTGATATATCATATGCGTGTAATTGTGTGTTTAGTCTTATTATAGCTAGCAACAATTATGTGAAGAAAGATCAAAGTTAGGCATAACTTTGATAAAGTTTGTGAGACAAAGTTATAACAACTTCAGGAATAACTTTGGAAGTGAACTTGGAAGTTATAGCTAACCAGGCATAACTTTAAAGAAAATCGCTTCAAACAAGATCTACATAAATCTACACAAGACTCGAGATGGAGGGTCTTTGTGATCAAGATGAAGAGATGATTCGTATACTGAAGATCTTTGTGAAGATTAGATAGTATAGGTCGTCATTCGGTAACTATTCCATTCGAGAGATTTTATGTTCAAAAGTTATAGCTGTAGTCTATGACTTTGGATGATAAAATATTGATGCATGATTTTGGAAATAAAATGTTTTGAAATGTTTTCAAAAGTGAAAGAGTATTTTTATATTTATCAATTATTTTAATAGAGAAAATATTTATGAGATTCTATTGGTTAGTAATACAACTTATGGGTTGTCATGCTACCTAGGGTTTCCAATATATTATATCTCAATTTGTTGTTAACCTAATTAGCCCACCTAGGGTTGGAGCCATCTAGGGTTTCGTGGAAACCTAGTATTGTGCCTCCTAGGGTTGCGTGCCTCCTAGGGTTTCGTGAGCTAGGTGAATCCGGCCTCCTTAGGTTTGTTTCCTTAGTTTACCTAATCTAGGATTCTACTATATCTTTACAACAATATTTTGAGATATCAAGATAAATATATTTCTATAAGATAAAACAAATAATATTTTGAGATAAAGATATTTCTAAAAGATAAGCAAATATTATTTTATGATAAGATAAGTATCTTTATTAAATATTATACTAGGGTTTTAGATCTACTATGATTCTACTTCTATAAATACTCATTCACATATTATTTGCAAAACACACGACATACACGAAATACACTACAATCACACGGCACATCTATTTACTAGTGTTGATTTTCCAAAATCGTTTTAAAGCAAACCTTTGAGCAAATATTTATTATTTTTAGAGTTTGTTTTTAAAAGAGTCGTGCATCAATTATTATCAATAGCTTGAGTGAAATACGTTATTGGATAATAGTACATCATTATAAGCTTACAATTCTTTAACGGGAATCTGTGTGAGTTATATTGTACTTTCTTATTAGCGTAAGATAGTATAGAGTATTTCGCGATACTCACCTTGAGTTATAATCATAGTGTTGATTATACGAGTGGGTTTGGTAATTTTTGTAATCCGTATAAAGGTACTAAAAATTATTAATCGAGAATAGTGGACGTAGGTTTCAACGTGTGAAACTGAACCACTTCAAAAATCGTGTGTCTCTCTCTTATCTCTTTACTTTTCGTTATTTCGTTATTCGCGCTTACTTTGATTAATTAATTAGTTGATTTTAATTCATAAGATCAAATAATTAATTACATATCATATACATCGAAAAAGTGGGGCTAGTTTTTAATACTCAATTCCCCCCCCCCCCCCCCTCTTTCGTATTCGATCAATAGACTCTACAATTGGTATCAGAGCCTCGTGCTCTTGATTGCCTTACAGCAAGGAGTCTGATCCATTTATCTTTTTATTTTTTATTTATTTTCCGCTGCATTTAATTTTATTTTAATGGATTCCAAACATCTGAAGTGTCCCGTATTCGATGGGAAGAACTACAGTCTATGGAAAAATATGATGACCCAGTTCATAAAGGGTAACGATTGGGAGTGTTGGCTAATCATTAAGAATGGTCCTAATAAGATCATGCTTGGAACGGCCACTGGCACTTCCATCGAAAAGAAAGAAGATGACTATGTTGAGGCAGATTATAAGAAAGCTGAGAAAAATTCAAAGGCTATTAGTCTGTTGCAAAACGGCATGAACCATACTGAATTTGATCGTTTCTCATCTAGTTCTACTGCCAAGGAAATATGGGATGGTCTTGAGTTAGCTTATGAGGGGACAACTGTTGTCAAAAAGCAACGTATTGCACTACTTATGCGAAAATACGAACTGTTCTCCATGGAACAAAATGAATCGCTTGACAGCATGTCTACTCGCTTCTCCAGTATCATTAATGAATTGAAAAATATTGGAAAAACTTTTGACTCCGAGGAAATTGCCAGGAAGATCCTTAGAAGTCTATCTAAACGATGGAGACCTAAGGTGACGGTAATTGAGGAATGTAAAGACCTATCTGACCTATCTTATCAAGAGCTACTTGGAACCCTAATAGCTCATGAGATTACTCTTGATGAAGATGCGGCAAATGATAGTAATAGCAAGAAGGTGGCTTTACAGGCCGAATCTAGTGAAAGACAAGATTCGGATCTTGAAGATGAAACAGTGTTATTTGCTAGACGTTTTAAGAAAAAGTTCTTTAATAAACCACAAGGGAAAACGTTTAACAATAACACCAACAAATCTTATAAGAAGCCAATTGAGTCAAAAGGGTCTCTTTCAAGTCGTGGTTGCTTCAAATGTGGGGATAATGATAACATGATCAAAGATTGCCCCACATGGAAGAAAATCAAAGACAAAAATCAACGAGACAAAACCAAGAAGGAATTCAAGCAAGTAATGATGGCTTATTGCTGGGGAGATCTCGACACAGAGGACGACGAGTCAGAGGAAGAGGAAGTCGCCAACTTGTGTCTAAGCAACGTTAGTCTTGACCTAATTTCTGATAGTGACAATGAAAGCGAATCCGAGATGTGTCTTGTTGGCAACTCAGATTCAGAACCAGATTCAGAAGATGACGAAGAGGTTAGTCATCTTGAACTTAAAAAGCAAGTTAAGAATTGATCTAAGAAGTCTTTAATTAAGTATTTTGAAGAAGCCTTAGATCATTGTCATGAGCAGAGTCTAGAATTGAAAGATCTTAAAGAACAAATCCTTGATATTGCTGAGGAAAACCAACTTCTAAAGGCCAAAGCTAAAAAGCTCAAGTCTAAAGTTATGGCAACTTCAGCTATAACTTCAGACAAGACAAATGTTGAGAAAAAAGCTCTTGAGTCTAAAGTTATAGCTAATGAAGCTATAATCTCAGAGTTAAAACTCAACATTAAGCATCTTCAAGCCAAAGTTATAGCTAATGAAGCTATAACTTTAGAATTGAAGAAAGTCAATGAGCATTTACAATCTGAAGCTAAGGCAAAGGAAGTTGTTATCCTTGATCACGAGAAAGTAAACTCTTTTCTTTCTCAGCAATTGAAAGAATTGAAGGCTGAATTCTCCCAAGCCAAAAGTCAACACAATGAGGAGAAACTTATCTTGAACAAACGTTTCAATGATTTTCGTGAAAATTTCAAAAAGAACAATCCCTCCAAAGACTCGAATGTAGATCATTCGTCGTGTGAAAAAGAAATTCAGTCTCTGAAGGAATTGCTCCTACATGCACGAAAAGTTCATGATAAGTGGGAAGGAAGTCAAAAGGTCTTAGACTTCCTTACCGAACAGTCTAACAATAACATGAAGTTGGGTCTTGGTCATGAATGCTATAGTCGTAGAGACCATGATAAATGCAAATCCACTCCTTCTGACCGTGATTTCAGAAGAAGGAAGTACGTAAATCTTTCAGAATATCTGATTTGCAATTATTGTGGTCACAACGGTCATGTTAAAGATAATTGTGTCAAATATGTCAACGATAACAAAAATCAAACTGATTTTGTGAAAGAGCATGACGTGTCAAGTGTTAATGAGTCCGAATCTAATCCTCAACGTGATGAGGTTAGAAACAATGAGTTTAGATGGTTTTATGACATGGCTTTCGATTACACATCTGTACCTTCAAAATCTAAACCTAATGTGAATCAGAAGCAGTCATTTAAACCTAATGTGCGTCGCAACTATAACAAACCTGTTAATAAACCTAGCAAACCCTATCCTAAGAAGAAAAGAATTGTCAAACAGATATGGGTTAGGAAGGATCAAATATATAGAGTCACTAACCACAAAGGACCCAACTTAGCGTGGGTACCTAAAAGCTGTATTTGATTCTCTTGCAGATAATAGTGAAAGAAAACAATCTATGGTATCTCGACAGTGGATGTTCGAGGCACATGAGTGGAAACAAGAATTTATTTCTTTCACTAGAACCCTTCAACGGTGGCAAGGTCACCTTTGGAGACAACAAGAAGGGCAACATAATTGGTGTAGGTAAGATTGGTATATCTTCTTCACATGCTATTAATAATGTATATCTGGTAGATGGCCTTAAGCATAATCTACTAAGCATCTCTCAACTATGTGACAAAGGCCACAAAGTCGTTTTTCATTCAAATGTTTGTCGTATCATAGTTGAAGGT
>JAIUZE010026678.1:0-28748 GCA_022085475.1 Heliosperma pusillum | reverse complement strand
GTGAACCCTAAACTTAAATTACTTGACCTTGAAATAATCAATGAGAGATGGGTAGACTTAAGGACCTAAGGTGGTAGTCTTTGGTGTACTTGATGTTTGTTAGGTTCTAACTTGTTTGATGATTGTGTTGAGTGATGTTATATTTGTTTGTATCTACCGTCTTAAGGTGGATCATGTGTTACCTAGACGAAGTATCCTCTACCGAAGATTGAAGATTGACAAGCCTAATTGAAGTGTATTTCTTCCTCATCGATGATTTCTCTCGTCCTTAATGTATCATGCTCTCTTCCTTCTATCTAAGTGCTTCTTTCTCTTCCAACTTGTTTGCCTCTTGGAAATTACTCTTGATAGTTTCCTCCCTCTTACCATTTGTATCCTCAACTTTCTCACGTGACCTTTTGTGGTCACCATACCCTTTTGTTTGTGGCATATTACTTGGTCGGAAGAATTTTGAACTTTGTGAAATATTAGTGTTTGTTAGAATGAATTTGTGATTTGAGGAAAATGGTGTAGATCTAATTTCATCCTATAGTGGTGAGAGTTGGTATCCTTGAGGAAAGTGTGGTAAGGTATGTTTAATGATTTTAATGTATAAATGCTTGCCATGACTTGTGTCTAAATAGTTCATGATATTCGATGGTGTAAGGTCGAATGAGTTGGCTATGACTTCTTAACTCATTATTAATTTAGTCTTTTGGACTTAGAAGTTTAGTATTGTTTTGAAGACCATGCTTATGATAGGTCTAATTGGTGTAAATAAGAAGTTTAGAATGATATTTTGAGGTGCGAAATACTTTTGAGATTAAGTGACGTCTTGTGGTTTCCTATTGTGTGTTTGTGAGTATAGGCTCGGTGGGAAAGCATTTGGTTATAGTTCTTGGATTTAAAGATATGATCCTATATTATGGTATCGGAGACTCGTTTGAACTAGTAAGGTTTCGTTGTAAGTTGAACCATATTACTTGAGTGTTATAGATATGAGCGAGATTCGATGATGTGAGCTATGATGAAAATACCTTGGGACGTTAATGATTATGTTTGACTTGATGTTGTACTTTGTTAATAATGAACTCGTGGGCTATATGAGTTGAAAATGACCGAGTATAAGGGAATATTTGTTAGTCCTTCAGTTAAAGAAATCTTTGAGGTTGTGTTGAATATTTGAGCTAAAGGAATGTTACTATGCTTGAGTTGCAATTCCGCATTTGGGAATGCGTGTGATATGAAAGGATGGATGAATTGAGTAGTAGTCGATTTGTCGAATTCAGGTGTACCTTACTTTGATGATTGTACGTGGTACGATGGTCCCTTGTAAGAGACCTTTGTAGAGGAATAATTAAGATGTTTTAGTATCGCCCTGAGTTTGAAAGGAGAATTTTGTGGTTTAAACCTTAAACATTTACTCGTGCCATTATCCCTTTTTCCTTTCCATTCTTGAATGTTTTTTTCAAGATTGATCTTTAAGAAATCGCATGCTCGCATCTTATTTCTTACTCGAATATCTTCATAACTCTACTATCTGCTTTGTCTCTTCCTTAACCTCGTTATTTTCAACGCCCCTCTCTTGTAATCTCGTGCCTTATTTATTCTCGTGTTCTCCTTGAGATTCCTTATCGTTTTCTATCTCGTTGCTCCTTCATCTTTTCTCTAGTGGATTGGATATTCCGTTTGTAAGGCTCAAAGAATAAGCGTGATGTAATTTGGGATTCTTTAGCTAGAATATGTGTCCTTGGATTGAGCAAATTTCATGTTATAATTCATCTTGGGAAATAGGACTTAAGCTCTAGGATGAATCCTAATAGTGATATTGTATCCTCTCTTAATGGTTTTAGATTTGGAGCTTGGTATCATAGTGCTATTTTGAGAATTGAGTTGATCATGATAATAGTTCGTTGTTGTTGGGTATTATAACGGTTGCTTGGTATGTCATTTGGGAATTAGATGTCTCTAATTGGTGGATTCTAAAAGAGACTTTGCTTTAGGGAATTTAAGCCGGTAACCCAAAGTTTGAGGAGTATTGTCATAAATGAAAATCGATTCATTTTGAGTTTTAGATGAATTAGATGATTGAATGGTTGTCTGATTGCCAAGTAATTGGCCATTTGTGGTTTGGAATTAGTAATTCTCTTTTATTCTTAAGGAATCATAGTTTGAGATTGAGAAATGTTCGTTGCAAGCTTTTGATAGTGAGTGCTCAGTTGTTATGGATTATAGAGATAGAATGGTGAACCCTTTTATCTTGAGAATTAGTAACCACCATAATTTGCTAATGTGACTATTGTTATTTGAGGCTTCGAGCGTAGTAATGATCGAATTAAGGATGTTATGGCGTATTAAAGAATCCTTATAACCGATAATGGATTGTGGATTTTCCCTTGTCGTGAGACTTTGGATGAGGCTAGTTTAATCTTAGATAATTATGTTTGTTGCTTTGATTGTGTTTTGACTTTCGAAGATGAGAAAGTTCATTGTAAATTTAGGATAATGAGTTTGAAGTAATTTGAATCAAGGGATTTTCATGGTAAGTCTTCTTTACCTAGTGGTTGTTAGCGATCATGTTTCCCTAGATAAACATTTTGTTGGTGGTTTCTAGTAAGAGTTTTGATGAAACTAAGAAGATTAGAGTGCGTAATAAATCTTTCATGTGGATTGTTAGTTGTGGAGTCTACCGTGCCGATGGATTTCAGTAGATACTAAATGGATCTGAATAATTAGGTTATTGGCTTGAAATCTCGTGATTATGGAATATTCTTGTAGGAATTCTGATGATTGAAAATGATGAGTTGCAAATTGGGTAAATTGCATTCTCTTGAGGAATTGGTTTATTAGTAGAGTTAGTGATGTCGAATTCTTGTAGATCTTCCTGCCAACTTCATCGTGATTCTTCCTTTCCCTAAGAGTTCGATTTGTTTCGTTTTTGCGTGTTTTGTATATATTTTGTTACCCTGAATTGTGTGTGAGATGTACGAGTCGCTCTATGTGCGTGTAATGTCCTGTTATTTGATTTTATCTTTGATAAAACCTTCAAATTTCAATATTATATTTCTAATTTAACGTTTCAAAGAAGTCTAAAGATGGTTTTTGAACCTCCTTTTTGGAGAAAATAGATTTCTTTCGCTTTTATATTTGGATTTTTGCGTTTGGTTGGATGTTTGCACTTGTTATTGGAGACGTCTGATAACTAGTCCTTCACTTACTAACGTTTGTTTGATTTTCGATTTCACTATTTCGACATTGATTTGATCTGGATAATTAGAGTTCTCGTTCGCGACAGGCACTCTTGAGATCCGTAAGTAAAGTTTCACACTTATGAAAATTCTCCTTAAAACCGTTTTCGAGAAGAACCTCGTTTCATAAATGTTTCCCTTGTAAAAGCTTTCTTGTTAATTTTTTAAAACCGATTCTTGTCTTTGATACTTTTGTTTTCTACTCTCAAGTTTCGAGGACGAAACCTTTTAAAAGGTGGGGTGATTGTAACACCCGCAAATGTACCCTATCTTTATAGTAAAAATATTTTACGGATACTTTTCAGCGAAATTTAGTTTTAGTTTAGAATTAAATTTTCGAGTCGAATTTAGAATTTCGGAGTTCGTATTTGGATTTTTCGCGAGATTTCAAGTGAATCACGTCTTAAGACGTCTTTGACTTTTCTTGACTTTTTCCACTTACTCCACTCATACTCCCTCATAAACCCTAACTTCCTCACAACTCAAACACCTTCTTCCACACAAAGAAAACCCCAAAACCTAGCCTCCATATTTGATCCAACTCTAAATCATCGCTACTCATTCGTTACTCGCTCAAATTCACGTAAGTTCGTCTTATTCTTCCCCTCTCATCTTCCTCTAACCGTATTGGTAATAAAATTACCGTCTTTCTCGCTTTTCAATTTATCCGTCTTTCTCAATGGTGAATTATATTCATCTTTTGTCGTCTTTGTTTAGGTGGAGACTTTCTAGACCCCGACAAAGTTTACTATCTAGTGGAGGAAGGTTTAGAAATCGTTTAAAGACGCATAAAGGTAACGGTGAAGGGTTACTCGATATCATTTACGAGTTTTATGTGTTTTCTATGTTAGTAATCGTATTTAGAATAGGATTTGTAATCATAGGAATCGTGTTGTTGATGATGGTTGTTGTTAGTTGTTAATTGATATGAGAATTGATGGTTTGTGATGGTAAATGAGGATTTTTGTTGTTGATAACATGTTAGAATTTGTTCGTGCCTGAGTCCCGCCAAGGACGCTGGCAGCGTCGTGGGACGCTGGTAGCGTCGTCCGGCGCTGGCAGCGTTACTCGCTGCCAGTTCCAAAGTCGACTGCAGTTTTTCTGCACTGACCCGTTTTCGTAAAATGATCATATCTCCTTCGTTACTTGCTTGTTTTGAGCTTGTGACATCCCGTTGAAACCGTAAGGGGATAAGCTATCACCTTCATTTTGCATTTATGCATTTGGATGTCTAGAACTCTAGTTATGACCGTTTGAAGTGGACCCTTGTTTTAGTTGGTTTCCAAACAACGTTGTTTTGGAGAGGTGATCTATGTTTTTATTCATTATGCTTCATAAACTTGTTCTAATGCTTATGTATCATGTATTGATTCATTTTTATCATAGTTAAGTTTATATAATTCCCTATTCTCATGTTTTTGTGACGGTTTTTGGTATGTCCCACTTTGAGTCGGTTTTTACAAATGTTACGGTTTGAGCACTATTTTGTTATGTGCTTTGTACTCTCATTCCCTTGGCTACCTCCACGTTCATAAGGCTGGAATGTCGGAACGGGGATGTATCCTACTGCTTAATTGCATGTGTTAGTGGGCCTACGACGACGTTGTTGGGAGGCGAACGCTTTGCGTTGATCGACCCGGCCGTCAAATGTTGTGTACTTGCGAGGTGGTGTTATTTGCATGTAGCATACCGCTTGTTATGAGGCTTGTGCTCTTTTCCGCCTCTTTCGTGAATTATCGACCGAATTTGGGGTACTCGGCGTCAATGATTGACCGAGTCTTGGATGCGAAATGTCATCGCTTGTCGAATCGGAAAATGGTTATTCCGAGAGTCTGGCCAGGTTTAGACTAGGAACCGTATTATTATCGTCGTCCTACCAGAAGGAAATTAGTCCACATATACGAAATGTGATCGTGTATGCGTTCAGGGAAATGCTTATCTCGTGGATGCCTGTTAATCATATTTGCCATGTACACGGTGCTAGTGCGTTTAATTTACCGTGAGAGAGGTCGTCAATGTATTGTTATGTGTGGAAGGATGATTACATGATTGATTATTCATGATCATACCATGACTTGGCATGGTTTGTTTGTCGAGTCTCAATCTTATCAAACTTATACCGCTAACGGTGAGATGTAAGCCCTAGTGAGCGTATTCGGTTGCCTAAGAGTGTCTTCCCTGATTCTTTGTATAACATGATGGATTCATATTTGTATTCCATATGGTCTTATCATTATATATTGAATTGCCTATCTATCTTTATCGTATTTCACATGTATATTTATATATGTATGCTTCTACTTTTGTATTTCCTTCTATGTACGTTTAATGTGATATGGCTGGGAGAACCCGGAGTTACTCCCCACTGACTGTGGCGTTCATGTTTTTTATGGATGAACAGGTTGCTTGATTGGATAGCTTTTTGCTTGATATTTTTGGTTCGGGTATGAGCTAGCGGGCGTTGTCCCTGGATTGAAACACCTCTAGACGTTATTTAGCTTGTTTGCTAATCACATTTACTTTGATAACATTTGGAGAGACTACGTCTCTTGTTGTAGTATATTCGTACTTTGGTTTGTAATATTTGACATACCTCGTATTTTCTATCTTGCATGTATAAAGGTTTTTAAAATACCGTATTTCCGCTAATTAATTCACATGCTTGTATGTTTTATTTCCGCATTCGCGAGGGTTGTCACACATCAACATCAAGAACATAACATGAGTCTTCTAGCAGAGGACTCCTAACAGTTGAATTTTTACTAAAGGTCACCTTGTCATCTCCTATCTCTAATGTTAACTTCCCATTCTTGTCATCAAAAACTGCACCAGTGGTGTGCAAAAAGGGTCTTCCCAAAATATTTGGGATTTTAGAGTCTTCGGCCATGTCAAGTACTAGAAAGTCAACGGGAATGAAAAACTTACCAAGTTTGACGGGCACATCTTCTAAAACACGCATAGGTTGTTTTAGAGAACGGTCCGCCATTTGCAAACCCATGTTAAGTTTTTAAAACATAGAAAAAGGCATGACACTTACACTAGCACCTAGGTCGCAAAGGGCCTTATCAATGGTATACGTGCCTATAGTGCAAGGGATGGAGTAACTACCAGGGTCCTTAAGTTTTGGTGGAGACTTATTTTGCAAGAGTGCACTACACTCTTCAGTGAAAGCTACGGTCTTAGTCTCATTAAAGGATCTCTTCTTTTTGAGGATTTCCTTCATAAACTTGGAATAAGAAGGAACTTGGGAAAGCAATTCAATGAAAGGGATTGTTACCTTCAAATTCTTGACGACGTCAAGGAATTTACCATACTTTGCCTCCTCCTTGTGCTTGGCTAATCTTTGGGGAAATGGGACTTTGATCTCAATAGGAATCTCGGGCTCTTTCCCCTTTGACATGGGCACCTCATCTTCAACATCAACAACCACGGGCTCATCATTATGCTTACCACTTCTCGAGGAAATGGCATTTACAGTTTCGTGAGGTTGGTAACATTGTGAAGGCAGCTGCCCTTGCTTTTGGTGGGTATTAGAAGAGGCATATTGGGAAATTTTAGCTTCCAACAATTTGATGACGCCATCCTTAGCTTGATCGCTCTCTTGGAATTGAGCTATCATGGTGTCTTGCCTTTGAGCCAATTGCAGCATCATGGCTTCAAGTTTACTTAAACCATTGTCACTTTGTGGAAATGTAGAGGATTGAAATTGTTGTAGCTTTTGTGTGAGAAGGGTTACTTGAGCTTGTAAACGTGTCAAAGTGGGGTCCTCTTGCTTAGATTTCAATGGTATGGGACGGGAATTTCTATATTGAGAATCGTGAATTGCCATGGATTCAATGGTAGTGTGAGCAATTTCAACATTGATTTGATCAAATCTTCCATTGTTAGCAGAATCCAGGATACGACGGGACTCTATAAAACACCCATTATAGAATGTGATGGCAAGGAGCCATGGATCTATCCCATGATGAGGACACTCCCTTTGCAAGTCTTTGTACCTCTCTCAAGCTTCATATAGGCTCTCATCATCCCCTTGTTGGAAACCAGTGATTTGACTTCTCAACAAAGCGGTCTTTTCTAGAGGAAAGTACTTTTGGAAGAAGGCAAGAGCTAAACTCTCCCAATCATTGATACCTAATGTAACCTTATCAAGGCTATGTATCCACAACTTTGCCTTACCCCTCAAAGAGAATGAGAAGTGCATCTCTCTAATTTGCCCTTGGGTGACTCCAGTTTGTCTAATAGTGGAGCAATAGTCACAGAAGTTTTGGATGTGAAGGTTGGGATCTTCTGTGGCATTGCCACTAAATTGGCTTCTTCCTATATGGTTAATGAAGGCAGGTTTGATTTCAATGTTTTGGGCTGCGATTTGGGGTGTAGCAATACCCCATGGAAGTGTTTCTGCGGTGGGTTTGGAATGGTCTGAAAGTCGAACCATTTTTTTTGTGAAGATAAAGATGGAGTGTTGTTTGAAATTTGATTGGTTTTTTTTTTTTTTTTTTTTTTTTTGTGAATGGAGATGAGAATGGATCTTCTTCTCCTTCGAGATTAGATAAAATATCCGAGTATTTGTCACGAATACGATCTAAATTTGAAGTATCAGAAGCTTTTGAAATTTAGTTGAATAACTTTAGTTTCCTACGCAGAGTCCTTTCTAGTTCGGGGTCTAAAGAGATAGGGGTCCCTAGTCTAGAAGATCTGGGCATAAGATTGAAAAGCTAAGATGAAAAATCAAGAGAGGTCTAAAGGAATTTAGGTTCCTAAAGACTAGATAAAACTAATTGCGATAAAAATCACAAGAAAAAGGAAAACTAAACCGTGCTCCCCGGCAGCGGCGCCAAAATTTGATCGTGCTTGTCGCGAGCCCGATACAAAGATAAATTACCCAGACTAGGCTAATAACAAATTAATGTAATTAGGGAAGTCGAGGTCGATCCTCAGGGATATGGTGTTTCCTATAGAATGTGAAGTGTCTCGCAATTGGGTCTTATCTAACGAATATCTGGGTTTTGGGAATTTAGTTTCTAAACTACTACAAGGCATAAACGAAAACGAAATAAAAGCAAATGGAAACGAAAACAATAAAGCAAGTGATGAATTAACAATGATGAAAAGCATCTAGGGAAGTAGGTTCACACATGTAGATTGACATATTGATGAAATTGGATTTGGAACATGCAAATAATTCATTATGAGTTCATAAGAATGATGTGTTCATTACAATCATAGATCAGATGGTCTAGCAGGCTTTTAGGCAATTTACTAGGTCTAATCTACCATGTCATGCTTTGTCTATTCAATTCAGGTATCTCTACTTTGGAAAAGAATTCCATTTTAGTCAATGATTTTCGGCCAGAAATCGTGAACTATCGTTACAATCCAAACATGCATAGACACAATGTTTTAAAAGCACAATTTCTTTTATCCAATTATTATCTTTTAATCAATCTAACATGGCTACCCTACACCCTAGAAATGTGACTACTCACGCATGGCGATGTTTAAATCTAAGATGATATTAACAATGAAAACTAGGATAAACATGTTTACAATAATTTAAGACTCTCTATGTGGCGATAATAACGACGCTAAAATGACAATCTAAGAAATGAAACAACGATTATAACAGTACTAAAATGAATCTAAGATAACATGGATAGAAAATAACAATCAAATGGAAAACAATAAGGACATTAAACAAAGGTTAAAATAGGAATACCTAGGTGACGATCAACAACGAAAGCGATAACAATAATACAAATCCATTGCATAGAATAATCGTTCCTTGAATTACAACACTTGAACCCAACTAAGTAGATTACAAGGATTAAAATTCTTATTGATCTAAACTAACAATTTGATGTAGAATAGACAGAAATAAACTAAGAACTAAAGATGAATAGGAAGAAGAAAATGAGAGAAGAGAGACTAGTTCTCCCTTCCTCCTAATCTAAAGAGATGTGTAAGAAGAGAAGAGGTTATTGTAAAGAGGATATGTGTTGTGAAGAGGGGCTGGAGCTCTCTTTATATAGCATTAGGGTTTCATGGGGAAGGGGTCGAGCATTGAACATATAGGACAAAAAGAGGAAGTTGAAGCATTTTGCTCGAAGCAGCAAAGATACCCGATCGGGTACACACTTACCCGATCGGGTAAGTTGTCATCTAGAAGGTTTTGACTAACGTTTCATCTCCCTTTGCTTTGACTTGACCTCCATCATCCCCCTTGACCTCTTGAGTCGGGTTTTTTGATAGGGTTTGATGTAAAGCGATGAATTCTTCCGCCTAATTGATTGACCTTCCGACAACTGCGACATCGTCTTTACTTCTTCTCTCTTTTGAATTAGTGAACCTTCTTGAAATGCCTTTGACATGGTCAAGCTTTCTTCTTCAAATTGTCGGGTTCTAGGCAAATGCTCGGAAGTATAGAAAAAGGGCGTAGAAACGTCACTTTCCCTACAAAACAGGTTAGAACACAGGAATTCGCCTAGAAGACGATATTAGCTCACAAAATGGCTTAACAAAGCACAAATAACATACAAAACCGAGCTAAATTGAGGGTTAAAATCATACAAATATTCACTTATCAATACCAGGCCCGAGGGGGGGGGGGGGCTACTTTAGACCATAGATGGAATTACGGAAGCGATAAACATGTTGTGGGGTAGTGGGGTCGACAAAACCGGGGGTTGATGCATATATACAGTTTCAACGAGATCCCTATGTAAAAAAGCATTCTTGACGTCTAATTGGTGAATGGGCCATGACCGTGAAACAGCTAGACTAGGCACAGTTCGTATGGTTGTCGGTTCTACCACCGGGCTAAAAGTCTCATTACAATCAATCCCCTCTTGTTGACATTTAACATTTACCACAAGGCGGGCCTTGTAGTGTTGAAGAGTGCCATCATATTTAAATTTTGTGACGATAAAGCCACATACATCGGATAACAGGAGCACTAGTTTGGCGAGATACGAGTTCCCATGTGTTGTTTTTAATTAAAGCACGATACTGGTCATTCATGGCGGCATTCCAGTTGGAGTCCTAGAGGGCAGCGTGTGGGTTTTTGGGAAGAGGAGATAGGGTTGTTTTGTCGATTGCAGCAAGAACACGAGGTTTAAAAATCCCGTTCATGGCTCGTGTTGTCATGTGATGGTCACGTACAGAGTTGGGGGTGGGTAAGGGGAGTGGTGTTGGTAGGAAGAAGTTTCTGACCTGGAGGGGGTAGCGGTTGGCTGGGTGTGAGGAGTGCCGATAGAAGGAGGGATGCATGAGAAGGCTGGTTGGTGGGGGAGGCAGGAGAAGGCTGACGTGTAAGGGGTGCAAGGGAAGGCTGGTTCGTGGGGGGGGCAGGGAAGGTAATTCTCTTATCATCTTTTATCATCTTTTTATCATATACTACACAACTTCATATTATCTTTTAGCATATTTGCATACAATAACACATTTCATAGTTTGTTTCTTTCTTACAAGTTTTAGAATATAGTTTATTTCTTAGTGTTTCTCTAGTATTTTCATAGCTTTTGTTATTGGATATTTGTTCTTTACTTTCGTTCTTATATATTCATATTCCAAACTCGGTAATTCTCTATCCTTTACTATGCAATTTTCATCATGAACTTTAATTTAATTAGTATTGTTTTCATATTGTTGTTGTTAGGAAATCAATCTAAAATTAATCTAGTTAAAACCAACATGTCACATTATAATTTACCTAATCATATAATCCTAAAAATTGTCATTAGAATCATTATTAATATAATCACCATAATCACTTTAGTATTTATATTTTATAGTTTAATTTCCTACATCTTTTTCTTATTAATTTACTTAATCACATGATCACATAAATTAAACTTATCATTGTACAATTAACATTGTGTAAATAAAATAAATAGAGTTGTAATATTGAAATGATTTACTAGTTAAATGAATTAAAAGAAGAGTAGATACCATTTGAACCATCTAGTTGTTTCTTCCTTTGGTTGTGTCAAATTCTATAACTATGTTTAGTGGCCATGAACAATTGTTTGTATTAGTCAATTTCTATCTTTATAGCGAGAGTTGGGATGGGAATTAGGACTGCCAATAGGGGTTTAATGACCTAACCATGCTGAGAGGACGTTAGGACCAACTAAAAGGTCGGTACTAATCCGAAAGAAATATACCGCTACAAGGCCTAGACAATCATAGTAATTCTAATGTTGGTATCAATGAAACATTTAATTAGTTTTACATGTATTTCTCTTTCACTATAACAATTTGATTAGATAGTTTATTTTACCGTTTTAGATAGTTTATTTTATTGTTATCTAGTTAGTTTACTTTATCGTCTTTCTATTTCCGTTCTTAATTAGATAGTTTACTTTATTATTATTATCTAGTTTATTAGTTTAGTTAGATAGCCTTTCAATATTGTCATTTAAATATCGCCTTCAGTTAGAATTTAATTGTTGTCATTCGGATCAGAGCATTTCCCCGATCCGGTACGTGACAACCCGATCGGGTAAATAGTCTGTTTTGAGTTTTACATTTTGCAATTTACATATTTGTCATTTACATATCGTCATTTACATACTTGTCATTTTATTTTATGTTAGTAGATTAGACAACCACCTAAAATGACTCGAACTTAAATGAAAATCAATCCATAGCAATTCATAGTTAACACGTACTACCTGAGGATCGACACCCTACTTCCCTAATTACATTCCTTATGTTGTTAGCCTAAGTGCGGGTAATTATTTTTGTATCGGGACCGCGACATAACTGATCAAAGCTCCTTCTCAGTGGTAGCATATTTCACTTGAGCCTCATCCAAAGTTCGGCTCGCATAGTAAATAGCACTTAAAGCTTTGTCTTTCCGCTGGCCGAGCACCGCTCCTAATGCGTAATCGCTTGCATCGCACATAATCTCAAACGGCAGCGTCCAATCAGGAGGCTGAATGATGGGTGCAGAGACCAAAGCCTGTTTCAAAGTGTTAAAAGCAGAAAGACAATCATCAGTAAAATCAAAAGGAGCATCTTTTAATAGCAACTGTGTAAGTGGTTTAGTAATTTTAGAGAAGTCCTTGATGAACCGGCGATAAAAACCGGCGTGACCAAGGAAACTCCTCACCCCCTTAACGTTAATAGGAGGGGGTAATTGCTGAATCACTTGCACCTTTGCTCTGTCTACCTCAATACCCCTATTAAAAAACAAGTGCCCAAGGACTACTCCCTCATTGACCATGAAATGGCACTTTTCCCAGTTTAGCACCAGGTTAACCTCGATACAACGGTGGAAAACTTTATCAAGGTTAGCTAAACATTTATCAAAATCATTCCCATAGACACTGAAGTCATCCATAAAGACTTCCATGATAGACTCTATATACTCAGAAAATATCCCCATCATGCACCTCTGAAAGGTAGCAAGGGCATTACACAAACCAAAAGGCATTCTACGATAAGCAAAAACACCCTTAGGACAAGTAAAAGTAGTCTTTTCCTGATCATCTGGATGAATAGGGATCTGAAAGAACCCTGAGTACCCGTCCAGATAACAGAAAAACTCATGAGAAGCTAACCTTTCTATCATCTGATCAATGAAAGGAAGGGGGAAATGATCTTTCTTGGTGGCGGCATTTAACTGCCTATAGTCTATACACATCCGCCACCCAGTTACTAGTCGAGTAGGTATCAATTCATTCTTTTCATTTTTAACAACTGTAGTACCTCCTTTCTTGGGTACGACCTGAACTGGGCTTACCCATTTGGAGTGACCAACTGAATAAATAATACCTGCATCGAGTAGTTTCATCACCTCGGTCATCACAACCTCCTCCATCTTCGGGTTCAGCTTCCGCTGACCCTATCTGCAAGGTTTGTGACCTTCTTCCAGCTTAATCCTGTGCATACAGACATCAGGTCTGATGCCCTTGATGTCATCCAGTGAATAGCCCATTGCTTTCCTGTTCTTCTTGAGTACAGCCAACAAAGCGGTTAGCTGTTCCTCATTCAGTTTGGAACTAACAATAACTGCAAATTGCTTAGTATCATCAAGAAAAGCATATTTAAGGTGAGTTGGAAGAGGCTTACGCTCGGGAACCTTTACCTCGACGGAGCACAAGGCATGACCCAAGTGTCCCAGCTGTTCTTCCTCTGCGTCAGTCAGTTCTACCTCATCTGCGGTAGCTCCAAGCAATTTCAGCACAGCGTCATCGTCATCAGAATAATCTGCACACTCATCTAACAAGGTCTAAGACTCCAACGGATCCTTTATCAAGGAATCCGGCCAGAACTCATAAGTGAACTCATCAATGATATCAACAGAAAAGCAAGTATTCTCTATCATTGGTCTAGATAAAGTGTTAGGTAAACTGAACGAAACTATATCATCCCCTACAACTAGAGTTAAACGCCCGAGTTTAACATCTATAATGGCTTCAGCAGTACACAAAAACGGCCTACCCAAAATAATTTGGGTAAGGGTATCCTCAGCAATGTCTAAGACTATGAAGTCAACAGGGATAAAAAACTTGCCCACTTTAACGGGCACATCTTCTAGGACACCTAAGGGCCTCCTAACAGATATATCAGCCATCTGTAGGGTGATATTGGTCATTTTCAGACGACCCATATTAAGCTTACGACAGATAGAATAAGACATGACACTTACACAGGCTCCAAGATCACATAGTGCCTTATCTACCACGACATCTCCTATAACACAAGTAATAGAGAAACTACCCGGATCCTTTAAATTAGGGGGAGACTTATTCAAAATTAAACTACTAGACTCTTCCATAAAAGCGACAGTAGCGAAATCCTCAAGTGCCTTCTTACGCGTAACAATGTCTTACATAAATTTGGCGTAACGTGGTACTTGAGTGATTAGTTCGGCAAAAGGTACAGTTACCTGAATGTTTTTAACCATGTCTACAAATTTGCTGAAGTGTTTCTCCGTCTTTGAATCGCGCAGACGACTTGGGTATGGGACTCTTACCACCGGAAGCGGGTCCCCAATTTTCTCTTTCAAGCGGAAAATTTTTAGAGACTCCGTCTCTTTGTTATATTCCGTACTTAGTTTGTAATGTTATGACACTCCTCGTATTTTCTATCTTGCATGTATAAAAGTTTTTAAAATACCGTATTTCCGCAAATTAAATCACATGCTTGTATGTTTTATATTTCTGCATTCGCGAGGGTTGTCACAGCTTTATCTTGTAAAGCCATTTGCACTTAAGAGGCCGAACCTTATCAGGTAAGTCAACCAGATCCCATACGTCATTCTCATACATAGAGTCCATCTCGGATTGCATGGCGTCAAGCCATAGCTTAGAGTCGGAACAGGTCATAGCACCTTTATAGGTAGCAGGTTCGTTACTCTCTAGGAGTAAAACGTCATCTCTATCATTCTCCTCGACCATACCAATGTATCTGTCTGGAGTAATAGAGTGTCTACCCGACCTCCTAGGTTCTAAAGGAATATTAACCGCAGCCGATGATGAAGGATTAGTTTTCCCATTGGTTGCTCGGTTGTTGGTTCTTGAATCTCCGACAGATCAAAGGTTCCATTACTTGTCCTATTCTCGAGAAATTCTTTCTCTAAGAACGTCGCACTAGCCGCAACAAAAACTCGATGTTCAGTAGGCGAGTAAAAGTAATGACCAAACATCCTTTTTGGATAACCAATAAAGTATGTCTTGACCGATCGTGGGCCGAGCTTATCGTCAGGTCTCTACTTGACATAAGCCTTGCAGCCCCAAACCCGAATAAAGGACAAGTTAGGGACCGTTCCCTTCCATAATTCATATGGAGTCTTGTCTACAGCTTTAGACGGACTTCGGTTAAGTATTAAAGCAGCTGACAAAAGAGCATAACCCCACAATGAATCAGGTACAACCGTGTGACTCATCATGGATCTAACCATATCAAGTAATGTTCGATTTCTCCGTTCGGACACGCCATTCAATTGTGGTGTTCCAGGTGAAGTTAACTGCAGTACTACACCACAATCTTTAAGGTGTCGATCAAACTCCTTCGAAAGATATTCGCCACCACGATATGAACGTAGTGCTTTAATCTTTCTATCCAGTTGGTTTTCAACCTTATTATGGAATTCCTTGAGCTTGTCAAAGGACTCACTTTTATGCTTCATTAAGTAGACATATCCATATCTACTCAAATCGTCCGTGAAAGTGATAAAATATCTATAACCATCTCCAGCGTTGATTGACATAGGTCCACACACATCAGTATGTATGAGTCCTAATAGGTCAGCAGCGCGCATTCCAACACCTTTGAAGGAAATTCGAGTCATTTTGCCTATGAGACATGATTCACACGTGCCAAAAGATTCATAGTCAAATGGGGAAATAGTCCCATTGTCAATGAGCTTCTTCACGCGTTTTTCATTTATGTGTCCCATACGGCAATGCCATAAATAGGTTTGATCTTTGTCACCAACCTTTGCTTTCTTACTACTCACATGCAATATATCTGTGGTTTGAGCTAAAACATAAATCCCATTCATGGAAACTGCTTTACCATAAATCATTTCGTTTAAAGAGAAAATACAGCTATTATCCTTTATTACAAACGAAAATCCATCCTTATCAAGTACGGAAACTGAAATAATGTTCTTAGATAAACTAGGTACATAGTAACAGTTATTCAGAAATAACTCAAATCCACTCGGAAGTTGGATTACATATGTTCCCACTAAAACGGCAGCTACTCTTGCTCCATTCACCACTCGCAGGTCCACATCACCCCTTGCGAGAGTTGTGATGTTTCTTAGGCCCTGCAAATGTTTGCACAGATGAGAACCACAACCAGTATCTAGTACCCAAGTTCCGAAACTTGCATGGTTGATCTCAATCATATGAATAAAAGAAGAAGACCTACCAACAGGAGAGACGCGGCCTGCTTTTATGTCCTCACGGTACACGAGGCAGTTTGTAACAACCCGAAAAGTACCCTATTTTTCTAGTGAAAATATTTTAAGGATACTTTTCAGCAAATTTAAGTTTTTAATTTAGAATTTATTGTTTCAAGTCGAATTTTGAATTTCCGAATTCGTATTTGGAATTTCTGCGAGATTCCATGAGAATCCCATTTTTAAGTCAACTTTGACTTTAGTTGACTTTTTCCGACTCGACTTGTAATTTTGAAGACCGAAATTTTATTAAAAAAAATATATATTTTTAATTTTTTTTTTATTAAGATTTATTAGGATTTATGATAATTTAATATAATTATTTTGAATTTATTCGGAATTAAAGAGAGGGTTTTACGATTTAAACCCGAGCGTCATTTAACTATTCCCGAGTCATCTTAAATCCCGAAACAAACCTGAAACTCGACTTTGGCATGAGTCACACGCCCCATGTCATCTTTTTACACTCACTTTGGATATTTTCATTCTTTTGATTAATCTAATAATAATATCTTAGATATTTATTACTTTATCGATCCGTTAACTTAAACTCCGCAAATCGCTTCAAAAACAGACCCGATTCTTCTACAATCACACGGCTCTTCCTCCTCTAATAGGACTAGATCTTTTCTTTCTTTTTCATTACAATAACATAATATCTAGATATTTGGTTTAATTAACTTAATATCTAATTATATCTAATTAATTACCTTAATTAATTATAAAACCCGAGTCAATTCCGTAACAACAATTTCAAAACCCGACTCCATATTTCCTCTATATGTACACGGCCCAATCACCCAACATTACTCACTAACTACCTTTTCATTTTACATTAAATCAACTTAAGATCAAATTAATACTTTCTTTAATCGTTCTTCATCGTTCTTCATCGTTCTTCGTCGTTCTTGAGCAAAATCGTCACAAAACCTTCATTTCTTATTCAAATCCGTCCTAACTTATATTTCTAGAATCTCCTCGTCGCTCTCCATCTTCAAGTACGGTTTATTTTCAATTCCGACAAAATCGTTTTCAACACTTTAATTATGGAAAATCAAGTTTTAATTCTAACAATATTATTCTTGTCATTTCTTATAGGGGAAGATTTTGAAGACGAGTTTGGTGACTCGTATATATTAGGAGAAGATTAGTAGACGGGTTTTTTCTTTACTTCTTATTTTGGTGCTACTTGATTTTGCTAGCTAAGGTAACAATTCCGATTTACTAGACGAATAAATGTCACAAATCTTTTGTTTTAGTTCATGTTATTATGATTTACGGTTTTTAATTGGTAACATGATAAGTTGTTATTTTTATTATGTTGTATGAATTTTTGATATGTTTAGTGTTCTTGATAAATTTGGATGATGGTTCATAATCATGATTTTTGTATGAATGATGGTTGAATTGGTTGTTAAATTGGTTGTTGTTAATTAGAATCATGTTAGAAATAAATTGGTAGGGTGGTTGGTGGTGGCCGAATTGGGTGGCTGGAAAAACCAGCCCAAACCAGGCCGGTTCAGGCCCGGTCCAGGCCGGTCTGGAATGGTCCGGGAATCGTCCTTGTGGGTTGTGTCGATACTTGACTGTTTTGTTGTTGTTTTGACGGGTTTTAAATATGTTAAGCATGCGGGAAAATATTAAGAAACGGTTTTAGGATTTTTAATCAAAACAGCCCAAACCAGGCCCGTGGGCCCAGTCCAGGCCCGGTTATGCTCGGCCCAAAATAGTCCGTGGGTCCCCTTCCTCGGACTTGTGACGATTTTTGAGTTATTGTTATTTTATCGTGTTTTGTAATATTTAGCAAGTAGGAAATGTTAATAAGTAAAATATTTAATTAAAAAGGGTTTTTCATAAAATTATTATTTCTCACATGTTAGAAATTATAATACGAGATTATAGTTTAATTTGATATCCTTTAAGTCAAGCGGGTTTTAGTAAGATTTAATAATTCACATGTTAGAAGTTTTAATAAAATAACATGTAATGAATATGATGATTTTTATGTTCAAGTCGATATGGTAAAGACTCTGTTTCTAGCCGGTTTGACCAAACGGGTTTGGTCAAACTAAGATCTAGTCAGCCCCGTTTTGACTGATGACCCGTCGCGGGACTCGGGTCGGGGATTTGTCTTCAAGTAAGGTTTTATTTAATTAATGAATTAGCCTTAGTAGATATGAGGCGATATGATATTTGAGTATGATTTATATGCAATTAGTCACATGATAGGAAGTTGTTTCCGTGACGGTGTAATTGTATGATATATGTTGTGTTGACTAAGTACCTATAGAGAATTATGAGTATATGGCGTCTTGACCATTCTAATTCTAAATGAGTATCTTGGACCATGACATAGATAGGCCGTACTATCTTTAACGAGCATATGGAGTTCACAGCTTGATAGCTTTTGTGTTCCGGCCTGGGGGGCTTATCTCCAAGTCGGAGCATGGCTGCCTAATAGTTCCACTTTGGGAATGGAGCCAGCTTAAGTACTAGCCATCTCTGCTTAGGGGGTCGCCTAGTAGAGTTTATTGTGTACTTTTGGTCATGAGACGGGGATTGGAATAGCTGTTGTCGCTAGGTCTGATCAGTCTAGGACTAGGATGTTTTCCTACATTGTAGTTGGTCCTGGAAGAAAATTGCTCATATGATGGATCTGTTTAAGTCAGCCTATTCTATTGATCAATGGCAGGGTGCTCCTAAAGAGTACACTGTTCGTGATGGTTATCATTGGCTTAAGGGTATGAAACAAAAGGTACCATGGAGTTATGTTTGCTGGAATTCTTTGAACATTCCTAAATGGTCTTTCATTTTCTGCGCTGTTCAGTTACAAAGGTTACTTACCAATGATAGAATGACGAGGATGGGTTTTGGACAGGGACAAGACTGTTACATTTGTGGCATTCATCATGAAAGTCACTCACATCTATTTTATCAATGTCAGTTTAGTAAAAGTTGTATTAATCTTCTTCAAAGCCATTTGAATGTCTCATTTTATCCGAATGATTTGTGGCAATGGTACAAGAGAGGAGGAAACCGAAGTCAGGTTCAAAGGAAGATAATAGCTGCTTGTCATATTGGCCTCACTTATCACATTTGGAGAGTTAGAAACAAAGCGAGAATTGATTACCATGTTAGACATCCCAAAGACGTTGTCAAACAAGTCATAGTAGAAGTGATTAATAGATTTCGAAGTAGGAATACTAGCATGTTAACCAATAGAGATGCTACTTGGTTAGGGCATATTGCTACTTTTTGAGATGCTTGTATTTCTTTTTTTTTTATTGAACTTATCTTGTAATTGTATGATGCAACATTGTTTTGATATTAATATACTTACCTTCCACCAAAAAATAAACAACATATAATGATCTAATAACATTAATCTCATCTTAATAATCAATCTAATCACTAATTACATACTAGTTACTCAAAACCTAACATCATAAGATGATAAGATGAAATCACAAAAATAAGAATGAAAATCACTTACAAAGATTGGAAAAGATATGAAGAAGATAAGAACAATAAATTTCACGACAAATCCATGGAGAGATTAAAGAGTAATTAGAGAGAAATTAAGGATTAATTAGAGAGATATTGAAGTTTTTATGAGAGTTTATGATACTAATGAAGAATTATGAGGAAACAAGAGATAGAGAGCAGACTTATATAATAGATAGAAAAAACGCGGAAATTAAAATAAAAACACATCGGTTATGACATTTACTCGACGGAGTAACACCCCACTCTGCCGAGTAACACATACTCGACCGAGTGCGTATAAAATCGGCGGAGTGCCAAAAATCAGGGTCACCCCAAATAGAGTCACTCGGCCGAGTGACCTCCACTCGACAGAGTACCATCCACTTGACCGAGTAGTTACTGTACTCGACCGAGTGAAACCAACATCCAACCTAGTACACCCTTAACTCGACCTAGTAATACCCGCGGTTCTATAATATTCCCCCCCTTAAAAAAGAACTTCGTCCCCAAAGTTCACACAATACGAAAACAACTAACACCGCTACTACAACATCACCACCTCAGAACACAACACTTCAACACACCAACCAACGAGATCGTTACGTAACAAGAATCTGAAACGCGAACATAACAATAATAAACAACAAATGATCGAACAAACTTAAGAAAAATTTAAACAACGACCTTATCTTATGCCCCCTATAAAATAAAGGTTACGTCCCCGTAACCAAACATCCCTAAAAAAGATGTGGACACCGCTCCCTCATCGAGTCTTCGGTCTCCCAAGTCGCTTCTTCAATATTATGGTTGCACCATAACACCTCCACTAGCCTTGGCACTTCTTCGGGTCTTTAGAACTTTGCGATCAAGAATTTCTTTAGGCATCTCTTCATAGGTAAAGGCTTCGTTCACCTCAATAGAATCGGCAAAAAGAACATGAGACGGATCACTCACATACTTCCTCAACTGAGACACATAATAAAAACATTATGAACTTTCTCGAGAGCCATAGGAACATCAAGACGATAAGCAACTTCAACCACGCGATATAGGATCTCGAACGGTCCTATATACTTAGAACTTAGCTTTCCCATCTTCCCATATCGTGTCACCTTACGCATCAGCGATAACTTCAAGAAACCTTTATCACCAATCTCGAACTCGATATCAAGGCGTCGGAGAGCGGCATAAGTTTTTTGCAGGTCTTGAGCCGTTTTCATCTTCAAACGAATCAGTTTGACTTGTCCAACCATCTCTTTGATCATCTCTGGCCCAACTCAACCTTCTCGAATATATCATCCCATCATATCGAATTCCTACACTTCCTCTCATACAAAACTACAAAAGGAGCCATACCAATATTAACATAGAAACAATTATTGTATGAAAATTCCATAAAATCAAATCTATCCCCCCATGATCCTCCAAATTTCAAAGCACACGAAGAAGATCATCTAGAGTCTGAATGGTCCGCTCCGTGTGCCTATCATTAGCCGGATGAAAAGTTGTGCTCATGTTCAACTTGATACCCTAAGAATTTGAAGCTCCTGCAAAAATTGGGAAATAAACCTTTCATCTCGACCAAAAACGTCATCTTTTTTAACATCATGAAGCTTGAGCATATGGCGATTATAAGCATTCGCCAGCTACACTTTACTCCACGTATCCTTCATGGGCAAAACGTTCGCGGATTTAGTCAATTTATTGACGATGACCCAAATCATATTAATCCCTAGTCCTTGGCAAACCAACATCTAGAGATTGAACTTTCTCTTGCGGTCTTCTATGCTCAATCTTTCAATTTTTGACAAGTGAGACATCTTGCAAGGAATTCTGCCACCTCTTTCTTCATACGCGACCACCAAAAGGTCTTTTTCAAATCATTACAGAACTTATCACCCCTTGGGTGAATAGAATACAACGAGCAATGAGCTTCTTTCAAACGTCTCCTTCACATCTTCATCACAAGGCACACACCATTTACCATTGAATATTACGCTACCATCTTCATGAATTTGGTATCTCGAAGCCTCTCCCTTCTCAACATCTTTCTTCCACCCCCACAATCTTTGGATCAAGAACTTGCTTGGCTCGAATTTCTTCATTGAGTTCCGGCTCAATCATCAAATCGCTCATCTCTTCTCCCCTTCTAATCTTGAAGATCCTCATCTCTTTCTCCTTCTCTCTCAACTTCATCAAGGACAAAGTTGTACATAAGGAATGTACCGACTTCCGACTCAAAGCATCCGCTACCACATTTGCTATCTCTTCATGATAGACGATCTCCATGTAGTAATCATCAATTAACTCAATCGACCTCCTTTGATGCATATTAAGCCCCCTTTGGTTTAAAATACACTTAAGACTCTTATGATCCTAAAACAACTTGAAGGTTGCTCCATACAAATAATGACTCCAAATTTTTAATGTAAACACCAACGCTTCAGGCTCTAAATCTTAGGTACGAAAATTCTCCTCATAACGCTTGAGTTAACGCGAATCATAAGCGATCACTTTCCCTCTTTATTGAAGCAGACATCAAAGACCAAACTTTGAAGTATAGTTGTAGACCTAAAAATCCTTACTCCCATCCGGTAGAGTAAGCAAAGGGGACGTGGTGTGACACCCCTCCCGAATGCGGAAATAAAAAAAAACAAGCATGTGAATTATAAAGCGGAAAATACGGTGTTTTTAAAACTTTTTACATGCAAGATAGAAATACGAAGAATGTCAATGATTACAAACCAAATATAAAATACTACAAGAGACGTAGTCTCTCAAAATGTTATCAAAGTCAAAGTGATTAGCAAACTAGCTAAATAACGTCTAGAGGTGATTCATCCTGGGACAACACCCGCTAGCTCACACTCGAACCCAAAATACCACAAGCAAAAAGCCATCCAATCAAGCAACCTGTTCATCCATGAAAAACATGAACGCCACAGTCAGTGGGGAGTAACTCCGGGTTCTCCCAGCCATATCACATCAAACGTACATAAAAGGAAATACAAAAGTAGAGCATGCATACATAAGGATATACATGCGAGATACGATAAGGATAGATAGGCAATTCAATATATCATGATAAGAGCATAAGAAGTACAAGTCCGAACCCATCATGTTATACAAAGTCTCGGGGAAGACACTCTTAGGCAACCGAATACGCTCACTAGGGCTTACATCTCACCGTTAGCGGTATAAGTTTGATAAGATTGAGACTCGACAAACAAACCATGCCAAGTCATTCAATGATCAATCATATAATCATTCATCCAAACACAACGACACAATGACGACATCTCTCACGGTAAATGAAACGCACTAGCATCATGTACATGGCAAGTATGATTAACAGGCATCCACAGGATAAGACGTTTCCCTGAACTCGTACACGATGCTACATTTCGTATATGTAGACTAATTTCCTCCTGGTAGGACGACGATAATAATACGGTCCTAGTCTAAACCTGGCCAGACTCTCGGGATAAGACGTTTCCCGATTCGACATGTGGTAAGACGTTCCACATCCAAGACTCGGTCAATCATAGACGCCGAGTACCACAAATTCGGTCAACCTTCACGAAAGAGGCGGAAAAGAGCACAAGCCTCATAACAAGCGGTACGCTACATGCAAATAACATCACCTCGCAAGTCCAACATTTGACGGCCGGGTCGATCAACGCAATGCGTTCAACTCCCAACAACGTCGTCGTATGCCCACTAACACATGCAATTAAGCAGTAGGATACCTCCCCGTTCCGACATTCCAGCCTTACGAACGTGGAGGTAGCCAAGGGAATGAGAGTACAAAGCACAAGACAAAATAGTGCTCAAACCGTATCATTTGTAAAAACCGACTCAAAGTGGGACATACCAAAAACCGTCACAAAACATGAGAATAGGGAATCATATAAGTTTAAATATGATAAACATGAGTCAATACATGATACATAAGCATTAGAACAAGTTTATGAAGCATAATGAATAAAAACATAGATACCTCTCCAAAACAACGTTGTTTGGAAACCAACGAAAACAAGGGTCCACTTTAAACGGTCATAACTAGAGTTCTAGACATGAAAATTAAGAAATTCCAAGTGGAGGTGATAGCTTAACCTCTTACGGTTCCAACGAGATGTCACACGCCCAAAACAAGCAAGTAACGAAGGAGATATGATCATTTTACAAAAAGGGGTCAGTGTAGGAAAAATTCTGTCGGCCGTGTATGACGCAGCCTGCGTCACCACGACGCAGCCTGCGTCCTATTCGGACATGTATGAGTCACACAATCTCCACCATTTCACTTAAGGCATAACACAAGTATCATCTATCATCACAATTCATCAATTCTCATATCAATTAACAACTAACAACAACCAACAACAACAACACAAGTCCTAAGCATACTAACCATAATCTAAATACGGTTTCTATCCTAGAAATCACATAAAACACGTAAATGATATCGAGTAACCCTTCACCGTTACCTTTTCGCGTCTTTAAAGGATTTCTAAACCTTCCTAGTCTCCACATACATACAATTAGATAATAAAAGATGAATATCATTCACCTTGAGAAAGACGGATAATTTAAAAAGCGAGAAAGACGGTAATATTATTACCAATACGGATAGAGGAAGCTAAGAGGGGAAGAATAAGACGAACTTACGTGAATTTCAATAAGAAACGAAGGAGATACGGTGATTCAAAGATGGATCAAAATTGGAGGCAAGGTTTTTGGTGTTTATGGTGAGCAAGAAGAAAGGGTTTTGGTTTGTGTTAGTGTTAGAATGAATTAGGTTAAGGTTAGGAGGGAGTATAAGTAAAGGGTGAGTCGGAAAAGTCAACAAAAAGTCAAAGACGGCTTATAAGTCAAGAAAAGTCAAAGACGACTTAAAAGTCAAGAAAAGTAAAAGACGACTTAAAAGTCAAGAAAAGTCAAAGACGACTTAAAAGTCAAGAAAAGTCAAAGACGACTTAAAAGTCAAGAAAAGTCAAAGAGGACTTAAAAGTCAAGAAAAGTCAAACTCGCCTTAAGACGGGATTCTCATGGAATCTCGCGGAAATTCCAAATACGAACTCGGAAATTCTAAATTCGACTCGGAACATAAAATTCTAAATTAAATCTTAAATTTGCTGAAAGGTATCCGTAAAATATTTTCACTAGAAAATAGGGTACATTTCCGGGTGTTACAATCACCCCTCCTTTTAAAAAGTTTCGTCCTCGAAACTTGCGAATAGAAAACTAAAGTATCAAGGATAAGGATCAGTTTTCAAAATTAATACGAAAACTTTTATAAGGGAAAATATTTATGAAACGAGGTTCATCTAGAAAACGTTTTAATGAAGCATGTTCATAAGTGTGAAACTTTACTTACGGATCTCAAGAATGCTCGTCGCGAACGAGAACTCTAATTACCCAAATCAAAGCAATGTCGAAATAGTGAAATCGAAATTCAAAACAACGTTAGTCAGTGCAGGACTAGTTATCAGACGTCTCCAATAACAAGTGCAAACATCCAACCAAACGCAAAATCCAAATATAAAAGCAAAAGAAATCCATTTTCTCCAAAAAGAGGGTACACAAACCATCTTTAGACTTCTTTGAAACGTTAAATTAGAAATATAATATGGAAATTTGAAAGTTTTATCAAAGATACAATCAAAATACGAACACATTACACGTACATAGAGCGACTCGAACATCAAGTTCACAAATCACGATAATAAAATATATACAAAACACGCAAAAACAAAACAAATCGAACTCTTAGGGATAGGAAGATTAAGATAAAGTCGGCAGGAAGATCTACAAGAATTCGACATCACTAACTCTACTAATAAACCAAATCCTCAAGAGAATGCAATTTACCCAATTTGCAACTCATCATTTTCAATCATCAGAAATCCTACAAAAATATTCCATAATCACGAAACTTCGAGTAACAAATCCCAATTATTCGAATCCAATTAGAATCTACTAAGGTCCATCGGCACGGTAGACTCCACAACTAACAATCCACATGAAAGATTTATTACGCACTCTAATCTTCTTAGTTTCATCAAAACTCTTACTAGAAACTACCAACAAAATATTTATCTATGGAAACATGATCGCTAACAACCACAAAGTAAAGGACTTACCATGAAATCCTTTAATCTAATTTACTTCAAACTCATTATCCTAAATTATTAACAATGAACTTTCTCATCTTCAAAAGTTAAAACACAAATCCTCAAAAGAGATTAGTCACACAATCTCATTTCACTTAACTTTTGCCAATCATAGGGCAATGCGACCGTAAATCAATTTATTTAGCTCCTTCAAACTCTCAATACATGTGTTTTCGCTTATGACAATATTCCTCAAGTTTGGTCATCCCATCCAAATTCCACAAGGTAATTATTCACGTTAGGGTCCAACATTTAAAGACCACAATTTCCCAAGTAACACTTAAAGAATCACTAAAATTCTTAACCACAACTACCAACTATCATTATGCATATTTCGATCCTCAAAACGATATTGCAACATTAAGCTTTCGTAGTCTAAAACCACTAGGAGAGTTTCACATCATCCTAAGCTAAATCCTCAAATCCTTATAATCATCTAAAATGAAACAGTTTAATAGGACGGTTTTAGGTTTACCATATTCGAAACTTCTTCAAACACACCCTACTAACCTTATGTTAGCTAATAGGAAAACTAGCTCACAAGAGAGTAGGGATAAAAGAACATGATACAAGGAACATTAGGAGGCAACATCAAAAGACTATGATAAGAAGGAATTAAAAGACGAAGGCGAAAAAGGAAAACGAGGTTGAGGAAGAGACAAAGCAGATAGTAGAGTTATGAAGATATCTGAGTAAGAAAGAAAGTACTAGCTTGTAATTTCTTAAAGATCAATCTTGACAAAAACATTCAAGAATGGAAATGAAAAGGAATGATGGCACGAATAAAGGTTTAAGGTTTAATCCACCAAATTTCTCCTTTCAGGCTTAGGGTGATAGTAAGGCAACTCATCCCAAACAAAGGTCTCTTACAAGGGACCATCGTACCACGTACAATCATCAAAGTAAGGTACACCTAGATTTGATAAATCGACTCCAACCCAATTCATCCATCCTTTCATATCACACGGATTCCCAATTGCGGACTTGTAACTCAAGTATAATAACATTCCTTTAGCTCAAATATTCAACACAACCTCAAAGGTTTCTTTAATTGAAGGACTAACAAATACTCTCTTATACTCGGTCATTTTCAAGTCTATAGCCCACGAGTTCATTATTATCAAAGTACAACCTCAAGCCAAACATCATCATTAACATCCCAAGGTATTTCCATCCTAGATCACATCATCGAATCTCTCTCATATCTATAATCCTCAAGTAATATGGTTCAACTTACAACAAAACCTTACTACTCCAAACGAGTCTCCGATACCATAAGATAAGATCATAACTTTAAATCCAAGGACTATAGCCAAATGCTTTTCCACCAAGCCTATACTCAAAAACACACAATAGGAAGCCATGCACAAGAAGTCGCTTAACCTCAAAAGTATTTTGCACCTCAAGATATCATTTAAAGCATCTCATTTACACCACTTAGACATATCATAAGCATGGTCTTCAAACCAATACTACCCTTTTAAGTCCAAAAGATTAAATTATTTATGAGTTAAGAAGTCCTAGCTAACTCATTCAACTTACACCATCGAATATCATGAACTATTTACATACAAGTCATGACAAGCATTTATACACTAAAATCATCAAACATATTTTACCATACTTTCTTCAAGGATACCAACTCTCACCACCATAGGGTGAAATTAGATCTATACCATTTTCCTCAAATCACAAATTCATTCTAACAAACACACATAGTCCACAAAGTCTAAAATTCTTCCAACCAAGTACAATATGCCACAAACAAAAGGGTATGGCATCCACAAAAATGTTACAAGAGAAAGGTAAGGATACCAATGGTAAAATGGAGGAACTATCAAGAGTAATTTCCAAGAGGCAAACAAGTTGGAAGAGAAAGAAGCACCAAGATAGAAGGAAGAGAGCATAAGACAATAAGGACGAGAGAATTCATAGATGAGGAAGAAATAAACTTCAATTAGGCTTGTCAATCTTCAATCTTCGGTAAAGGATACTTTTCTAGGTAACACATTGATCCACCTTAAGACGGTAGATACAAACAAACATAACATCACTCAACACAATCAACAAACAAGTTAGAACCTAACAAACATCAAGTACACAAAAGACTACCAAGTAAAGTCCTTAATTTCTACCCATCTCTCATTTATTAGTTTAAGGTCAAGTAGTTTAAGTTAGGGTTCACGTGTGTGCGTCGGGAGCGATAAAGCTCTGATACCAACTGTGACAACCCTCGCGAATGCGGAAATAAAACATAACAAGCATGTGAATTATAAAGCGGAAAATACGGTGTTTTTAAAACTTTTTACATGCAAGATAGAAATACGAGGAATGTCAATGATTACAAACCAAATATAAAATACTACAAGAGACGTAGTCTCTCAAAATGTTATCAAAGTCAAAGTGATTAGCAAACTAGCTAAATAACGTCTAGAGGTGATTCATCCAGAGACAACGCCCGCTAGCTCACACCCGAACCCAAAATACCACAAGCAAAAAGCCATCCAATCAAGCAACCTGTTCATCCATGAAAAACATGAACGCCACAGTCAGTGGGGAGTAACTCCGGGTTCTCCCAGCCATACCACATCAAACGTACATAAAAGGAAATACAAAAGTAGAGCATGCATACATAAGGATATACATGCGAGATACGATAAGGATAGATAGCCAATTCAATATATCATGATAAGAGCATAAGAAGTACAAGTCCGAACCCATCATGTTATACAAAGACTCGGGGAAGACACTCTTAGGCAACCGAATACGCTCACTAGGGCTTACATCTCACCGTTAGCGGTATAAGTTTGATAAGATTGAGACTCGACAAACAAACCATGCCAAGTCATTCAATGGTTCAATCATATAATCATTCATGTAATCATCCATCCAAACACACCGACACATGACGACATCTCTCACGGTAAATGAAACGCACTAGCA